>CANYBF010011031.1:0-69499 GCA_948192965.1 Dalechampia spathulata | reverse complement strand
CAATCCTATCAAAACCGCATTTATACGATCAAAAATTGCATTTCATCGTAAAAATTAATTTTGAGGTCAAAATTAATTATGTAAAAATTATTTTATGACTTTTCCAGAATACTTGAGCTACTGTGAAACTCAAATACCACTGGATACGTCAAATACGGTGAAAATACGGCTTAGAATATGATTTTTCTGGAAAAGCGTGAACTATGCGTGCCGCACATCAGGCTATGTGCGCCACACATGGGGGAGGTGTGGCGCACATAGCATGACATGTGGCCCACATAGCCTGTAGATCTGCAAGAAAATTCAATCTGTCAGTATAGAATTAATCTACAGACCAAAATAAGCATGTTTAATGAAGACAGTACCTCATTTTGACCTCGTTTCGGCTTCCAGTTTGATGAACCAAACAATTAATTAAGCAATTTATTGAAATAATTAATTTTAAGACTAAGATCAAGTAGATCTGGATGATTTATGACAGATCCAGAACCCCAAGTGCACGATCTAGCTACTGGAGTCATTGGAAAATTCAAAACTGAAGTGGTTTGGGAGCGGTTCGGGTTGAAATAGGATTTTTCTGCAAAAACCGGGATCTATGTGCGCAGCACATAGATCTATGTATGCCACACATGAGGGACATGTGGCGCACATAGCTTTGAAAATTGAAAGAAAACCGAAATTCTTTTAGCAGAAACCCTAGATCTGGCCCCGATCTAGGTAGATCGGACCCAAAACTGGATTTTTGCTCGAGGATTTGCATCCAAATCGTGAAAAATAATTTTTGAGTTAAAATTATTTTAGATCCAGCAAGTTTTAAGGTAGATCTAGGGCACCCAAGGCATGGAAAGGCCTTGAATGACCCTAAAATGGCCAGATCGGAAAAGAAACCGGAGAAAACCGAAGTAAAATTATGAGTTTCTTTGAAAATTGAGGCCTATATGCGCAGCATATAGGACTATGTGCACCACACATGTGCTACATGTGGCGCACATAGGTCTATATGCGCAGCATATAGACCCGAAAATCAGAAGAAAATGAAGGAAAAATGGAAAAATATGAGGATTTACCTTGTTCCAGCAGCTTTTCCTTCTTGATCTTCCTTGTTTCTGAGCTTAGGGAGCCTAACTAGGGTTAATTAGTCTCTAAATCCTTAGAAAAAATTAATCAAGTGTTTAAGTAATTTTTGGAGTGATTTTTGTAGAGTTTGGCCTTGCCAAAGGCAATTTTTCAGGATCCCTAAAATGTTACCCCGAGCTCCATATTTATAGAATAATTTTTGGGCGTGGCAATTTTATAATTTTGGCATGGATTTGAAAAATCCTACACCTATGTTCTCCACATATAGGGCTATGTGCGCAGGACATAGCCTATATGCTACGCACATAGGCTTATATGTGCACGCATATAGTTCGGAAACCCTTGCGTAGGGCCCACTGTGGTCACTTCCGGGATGCGCCGTGAAACGTATAAGCGTTATTCGACGTGAGGAACAACTTTGTAGAAGAAAGTTTTTCCAAATTCGGTCTTGAAAGGGCTCCCGACCAAACGTCTTTACTATGCAACGTGCGTAGCCTATAGGGCTATGCGCTACGCACGTTACGTTTTTGACCTATGCGCTCCGCCTCGTACGGGCGGAACGGGATGCATGCCATATGTCCAAAAAAGTGCAAACGGCATTTTGAGAAACTTTGCAGTTATAAGTTTTCTCAAATTCGGCCCCGAACATCAAGTTTTGGCTAATGGGCCCAATTTGGGCCCAATAGGCCCATTAAGGCTAAAATGAGGCATACGGGATGTCGTGGGTCGTGTCTCGCGTAGGCACTAGCGGAAATGTGTTCTACACGTCGAGAACACTTAAGTTAGTGAATTCAGGTGGTGGGCTCGTCTGGGTACTATTCATGATGAATAGTACCCTTGTGGGCCCCACAGCACAAAAGGGCCCGAAAAGTAGCGAATAGCAAACTAAGCATTTCGCCTCTAGTGAGGCAGTGAATAATGTGTGTTCTTGAATAATGCGTGTTCTGTGCGTACAGAATGCCTTAAAACGGATAATAGTGGGAAGCGGGCCCCACTAGTGTATGGCGGGCCCCACAACGTGGTGAACCTACAAATGTGGCATTCGGAATGCCACGAGATGTGCCTCGCATAAGGTAACAGCAGAATGTATTTTGTAAGTACAAAATACACAGAATTGGCTAATTGGGGAAGCGGGCCTCGCCTGCATACTATTCATAGTGAATAGTAACCTAGGTCCAAAATGCAATATTTTGCATTCTGTGTATCCTACCACGCATAGGCAGGTGTGAAATGTATTCCGTAAGTACAGAATACACAGAATAGGAAATAGGAGCAACAGGCCCCACTAATGTCCTATGTGAGCCCCACAGCATAGTGGGTTCAGAAAATGGCATTTGCGATGCCAAACATTGTGTCTTTCGTAAGGCAGTTGGACAATGTATTCTGTAAGTACAGAATACACATAATGGGTGAATAGGGGCAGCGGACCCCGTTTCTGCTAGGTGGACCCCACCTATGTACTATTCATGATGAATAGTACCAGGGCCAAAAATACAATGTTTTGCATTTCAAGCAATCTGCCTTACGTAGGCAAGAAGGAAGGGTGTTTTGTACGTACAGAACACTCAGAATACATGACGGGTCCCGCCAGGTGCCATGGTGGGCCCCACCAATCCTGAAATGTTCTGCACACTAGAACACACAGAGGAAGACACAGAGGTCTATGTGCATAATTGGGATCGATACCGGGGACTAAATCCTAGCCGAATGAACAAAGATCTAGAATTATACAATGGTGAAAAGTCAGGGTCAACACTAGGCTCTAAATAAAACTAGTAATTTGATTACTAATCATTTTCTTAAGTTATGTGGATAGTTTGGAGATCCTCTATCGTTGGGGATTGAAAAGTTTACTACAACTTTTCAAAAGGAAAAAGAAAGAAGGAGATCGGCTTAAAGTAAGTTTTTCATTCTTCTTATATAATCTTCTCTGTATGTGATGTTTTCTAGGAATAGAATTGCTAGATCCATTGTAAAATGTGTTTTTAAAAAGTTTTAAATTATATCTTCCGCTGCTAAACACATTTTGATAAACAAATATCAGCTTTATCAATGATAGGTCTAGCCTCGATTAGATTCTTCTGATTATTTGGTTTCTTCTCAAGGTTAGGAGGAGTGAACACCTTGCTACTTCTCATAATGTTATGAACACAAGAAGACATCTTATTAACTAAGTCCCTTATACAGATTAACAAAGTTTAGTGTTGGCTTAGCTAACTTTGGAGTCTCAATTAACTTACTTTTTTCTATTTTTAAACCTTTACTAATTCATACTTGTTAGATTTATCACACCTTAAGTGGTGGGACATTCTCTTGTAGTATAGTTATTAATCCCCTAAGATAAGAAATTAATAATTACACTATAAAGGACTTTTAACTTTGTCAATTAATCTACAATGTGTTGAATAATTCTAGATGCATCAAAAGTAAATCATTAACAATATTGTCACATAGATATTATAATATATCACATACCAACCTATGCCACTTACAAACATGCTTCAATATTCATACATCATAAGATAAAACCACATTAAGTCATCATGCCAATTTCAAGTCCTCAGTGATATTGTCATAATTACATAAGTTTTACAACATGATTGTTTTACTCTCAAAGTGACAAAGAAAGGAAGCTGCATAAATTTGCAGTCATAGGAGTCCATCATGTAATCTAGGTTCTCTACAAAAATCCAGCTAAGACTTTGAACCAGTTGCTGATGATACTAACCCTCATGCTCACCCGTGACACTCATGCCTACATTGATCAAATGATAAATGTTGATAATAATCTCCATGGTGCTAGTAAAATGATATCAAGCAATGCAATTAGTAAATAATAACAATCAAGTAATCATTTAAACATGAAATAGATATATCCAATAATCATTAGCATTCTTTACCTATGATCTCTATTATATAATTAACATATTTCTATTGTAAATGCTTTATGTAGTAAGGTATACCTTCATATCATTTTTGTATTATAAACCCAACTATGAATTTGTATCAAGTGATGAATATGCCTTTGAGAATACAATGATGCTTTACACTCTCCCTTTGATTTTTCTCGTATCAATCTCTAATACCTCTACAATTATGCACAATCCTGTACTGGGTCTAATGTATCAGTACCTCTCATACTTGTAGGAACATCTCATTCTTCTATGGTTAAATGAAACAAACCCATTATTACTCTGTGATTCCATATAGAAATCCAACTCTACAATTTCTTGTAGAAATCCAACTCTGTAATCATCTCATCCTTATACCTCCCCATCACCATGACATCTATGATTATGTAAGAATGAGTGAATGTAAATGTCTTGATGCATAGGCATGCTTTATGTCATAATATGAATATAAATGCAGTCATATATCATCATGCATTCATGAAATGTTCCTTCAATGGATCAATTATTGGTCATGGAACACTAGCACAAATTTACAATTGATTTTCCTTTATCCAAACCCCTTGGTGACAAATGTAAATCTTGTTTCAAACCACTTATAATATTTTAAAGTATTCATACTTAATAAAAGAAGCAATTCATACGAAGATTAATGTCACATTGCATTCTTTCAATCATTTCACATGTAAGCCCAAGACTTAACATAATTAAGCAATCATAAAAGGATTCCTAACATTGTTTAACTAATACATATATAATGAATATGTAATTTAGGGAGATAATTAATAATATAAAAAGATTTCAACATTTCATGGATTAGCATTATAGAGGTCTAATTCATCAACCAAAATTCTTAGTGAGCATGTTTTATATGTCTAATATGTCACATCATATCATAATAATAATATAATATCAATTTATGCATTTTAATTAACCTTTGTTACCATTTAATATTTCAAACGTATGCTATAATGAGCCATATAAAGTTGTTAAAGTTTTGGACCCTGAGATTTCGAGGTCCAGTTTAAGGTATGAAAATCCAACATATGTATTATGTGAAGAAAAAGTTGCTAGAATTTAGGACCCTGAGATTTCAGAGTCCATTTCAAGGTATGAAAATCCAACATGTGTATTATATGAAGAAAAAGATGCTAGAAGTTTGGACCCTGAGGTCCAACTAGAGGTACAATTTTTAAACCTTATGAATTACAAAACTGCGCATGCTATAATCAATCACTAAAAATGTTATGATAATCAACTTAATTAAGATCATACTTTATACTAAAATAAAGTACATTCAAACAGATTTTACTCTAATATTTAAAGTTCAACAATCAAGTTCATATGGTGAATTACACTAGCATTTAATAATAGGACATCATAATGTTCATAAAACATATGCTACCTTAATGTAATAGTCAGTATTATGTTAATTATTAAGCTAAAAAAATGACCAAAAAATAAAACAAGTCTTATAGCATCACAAACTAGACTCAAAGAGCTTTCCAACGATATATTATAAGTTTAAAAATTCCATCATTAAGGCAGTCAAAATGTAATTTTCCACAAGCTAAAAATCTAATCTCTATTCATATGAAATGTTACCTCAATGTAATAGCCAATATTGCGTTACTTTTTAAGCTAATAAAATGACCTCAAAACCAAATTAATTATATACCATTAAAAACTAGATTCAAACATCTTTCTAATGGTGAATTATATGTCTAAAAACTCTAACATTAAGGTAGTCAAATTATAGCTTTTTGCAGGCTCAAATTCTAGCTTTTTATAAGAGAGCAATGCACATTCCTCTAACTAAATGCAACCACTCAATACTAGTGACCTAAAATTCAAGCAACAGTCAACATTTATGGAATTAACAAAAATGCTAGGACACTACCAAATATGAAATGCAACAGTACACACCTTAACACATAAGCTCTTAAATCATCAACATATTCTATAACTCTTCAATTCAATACCTAAAATCAATATTCTAGTATTCTAAAATGCCTAAAACCATTGTGGTTTCCATCTCCAACAACTCCAAATCACATATGAAACAGTAGTAAAGAGGAAAAGAAGGATGCATGCAAAGGAGTCAATCCAGTGCTCAAATCATAATCTTACCTTAGCTAACTGAAATTATTACTTCATAATCCTAAAACAATATCCCCAACATAATTAAAAGGAATGATTCAGTTATTCAAGAGAAGAAAATTGTAAGAAGAGAATGAAGCAAAGAAGATCCGTGAGATGAAGAAATGACCCACCATCTTACCACATGCATTCCCCTTCTCCATAAAAACCCACTAACACAATATTTTAATATATATAACATTATGACAAAACATATAATGCATTTATTTATCCTACCACTTAGGTTATATAATATAATAATACTCCATTAATAATATTAAATATATTATACATAACCCCACTTCATGTATTTAGTATAATATATATGTATATTTATATGTATACTAGTAACAATAATTAATATAGTACTTATTTATTCTAGCTTTTAATTTATAACAAAAAGAATTAAGGAATGTATGTATAACTTATTTATTTAATCTTGTTTCGTATTAATTAATTTAGCATGACTATCATATATAATTTTATTGTATTAATATATTTATATTCACGTACATACATATACACGTAAATCACATATTCATTTAAATAAATAAAACCATTAATCATATTTTATGTATTATGACTATATGCTTTAATCATTAATACAACAAATCATAAATTCATTACAATTATTTATACAAATTAACATTCAATGCAACTCACTAGTCCATGTCACGTATGTGTATATTTATATGAATATATAAATTAACACATACATAGAAGCATATTCATTATGATTACACCAAGCATTTTTCACAATCACATTTCTCGCAACATAAAAAAAACACCATTCTAAAATTTATCAAATCATATGAACATTCATTTCAAAAATACTTTCTTTCCATCAACCCTTCATGTATATTCGATTGATTAAACATTCATCACCATTTCATGCCATAATTTAATTTAATTGCATGCTTCATTCATTGTATCATACAATATGATCAATGCATCTAAATATGATAAGTGTGTGGATGTGACAAGATTTTTAAGTCTCTATTGACTTACCATCTGAGCTAACATACCATATGTAAATGACACCAATATTAAACCTACCATCAGGTCTGAACTTGATAGAAGGTAACTCTATAGTTCTACTACTAGGGGGGAGAAGGATTTAAGAATTAGGGATCATGGCAACCTAGATTGGATCATATAGGTGTGATTCTTTATGGTAGTTGGGTAATAGGTTTGTTCTGGTAGAGGATTTAGACTTTTTAGGATCTTTAAACTTATCCAATTCAATAAGGTCTTAAATGACCTACTTAAGAGAATGTTAATCATCCGTGTTCTAGCTATGATACTAGTTATATTGATAGTAGGTTTTAATATCTACCATGGTTAGTGTGGTGTTTGAAAGTTTGATTTAAGAGATTTGATGAGTTTGGATTTGAAAAGATGCTAAAAACCCTTAGAAAATGGCATTCCAAGATTTGAGAACCTCTAAAGTTGGTTAGTATTTTAGAGGATTTAGGATGGTGGCTGTAAAGCATTGATATGTAAAGATTTATGTTGTATTCATTTGTAGGTAGTGGTTTTAAACTTAAAAAAAGGAAGACTTCCTTTTTTTTCAACCCCTCCGTTTACTCAATCCTCTGGCTAATTGAGTAAATATCTTTAAGGTGTGGAATATCTGATACTTTAACTTATCCTAGTATAGTGGCAGTGACCCTATGATAAGTTTGTTGATCATGTTTGATTAGATGACTTCTATCTATCAAGAGTTGCCTTGTCCATCCACCTTTACTAATAGTCTATGAAAGATTTCTTATGCTTTTGCTTGATTATCTCCAAGACAACTAAAGTGACATCAAATCCATACTTAAACTCATACTGCTTGCAGTATGTAGTGGAAAGTGGCTTCCATTTGATCATGATTATCTTATTAAGACTATAATACCAAGCCATCATTGTTCCCTCTAGAGAGATGAAGAAAAGCCAAATTTTTTGCTCGTCTGACAAATCATTAGTGATCATCATCATAATATAGGTATTTGAATGATTCTTTGGATTCCCAGCTCTAATGTACTTGGGAATATTCAAGAGCTTGAACTCAATAGGTAGCCCATTAATGGTTTTTAATAGAGAACTCATTGAAATATAAATTAGACCTGATGCCTTTAGTCTTCACAATGGATCCTAGCTATTTAACCTTCTATTCTAATTTAGAAGTTTCAGATTTATGGATATTATGCATCTAGATAGGAGTATCATCATTTGTCTTAATATTATACAAGTTGATCACCTTCCCCGTATCCTTGATTGGAGTTGGTGAGATGATGTAATCCTTAGGGTTGAAGGCCTCCTAAATCTATTGTTGTATGAGGGCTTTGAAGTTGATAGAGGGTATCTTCTCCATGGTTTGGTCAATTATAGCTTGCATTATAGAAAGTGACACTTTATTTAGGATTGAGCAAGCCCGCTCAGATGTAATGTAACATTTATAGTAACTTGTTTGGTCTATCATCTTTTTTTCACATGATAAACAAGGTTAGCATGAATGCATGAATATGCATTTTCAATGAACACAATGCAATACAGAGGATGTATACATGGCCTATGCTAGGAAACATCCAACGTAATCACTATAAGAGAAATCGGTTAGTGTGAATTACATGAGAATGCATGTATGCATGTTTGATAGAAAGTATAAAAAGATTAGTGAACATGTAACACACAATAATGCTCCATTCCATCCTTATAGCTCCATGAAGAATGATTGATCCAAATTCTCTTAGATAGGATACTAACCAGAGTTTCATAGAGAATTATAAGCATAAAATTTACAGCATGTGAGATATACAATAAATTTGATTTTGCTTGATCATATAAGAGATTATAGTGAAAATCCAATAGCATTTCAAAACGGTCATCTTATTTTGAGAAGAGCATAATTTTTTTTATAAGGTTATGACCCTTTTTAGAATTATGATAGAATTCTGACTCTTCTTAAAGCAATATGTATTTTGAAAAATAGAATGAATTTAGGAAAATTCAATGACATGATAAAGTATTGATCCATATAGCATATGAAAGAAAGGTCATAATTTTGGAATATTATTAGAGTTAGCCATGTGGGCATATATTTAATAAATAAGCTAAGATCTTTTGCTATAGTGTCTACATACCTATCCATTAAAAATGGAATCATTGATGTGAAACTATACTTCACATCAATGATTCCATTCATCTATTTGATTAAGGAGTCATTGATAATCAATAGCACTAGGTAGCAACTGGTGAAAGTAGACTCATATTCTTAAGTTTTTGAAAGGAGTCTAAGGTACCGATTCACATATAATCACTAGTTTAGAAGGTACTCTATGGTGCATATACATGATTTTCATGCTTTATGTAGTGCTTGTATTATTACATGTGGCACATTTAACCTCCAATTTGCTAAAAACTCACCATTTGATTTGAATTTCACTTATTTTTTGGGTTAAAATGAAGATACCAATAGCTTTTATAACTTCACAATAGTCTAAATGATCTAGAATCATCAAACATTTTATGAAAGTTACTTAATTTTGGCCTCAAAATTAATTTTCAAATTAAATGCTATTTTAAATTTGATTTTATTATAAATTGGTATGATTGAGCTTTGAATTTGGATGTTGATTCATCTTCAAATGATATTACATAATTTTGGAGTCTTTTAATTCAATTCTCATAACCTATTGATTGATTTTTGCTTAAGAATCAATTTGTTTTGGTTTTTTTCAATTAAATGCCATTTTAATTATTATTAAATGACAATTGACATAATTATGATGACTTTAGATGTTGATTAATTTACAAGTGATGCCAAAAGGATCTTGGAATCTTCCAACTTATTTCCTATGATTCTTCAATTTTTACTTAAAATTTGATTTTTTAATGTGATTTTTTTCAAATTAATGACATTTAATTTATTTTCCATGTAATTATGGATTATTAAAAGTGAATTGGGAAGTGAAGTAAATTGAGTCCAAATAACTTGCTATAATGAATTTGAAAGTTCCCTTTCATTTTTATGACATTATCACGATCCGAGTCATATAAATTGTATTTAACATGAATGGAATTCTTTACTTATATTAGACTTTTAAGTATTGATTTAACCTTGCTCAAAGCTTGGATTAACCAAAATAAGTCTCAAAATCAAAATCATCATTTTTACCTCAAAGTGTTGGTTGCATTTTCTCACTCTTGCATTTTGGCTCATTTTGCGCGGTACCATTATTTCCTTTTACTTGGTGGAGTAGAGGAGGCACTACTTTATCCCCATTTTTATATTGATAATGTCATACCTAATAGTGGTACGACATGCTCCCGTAAAATAGTTAATAGTCTTCACACAAAAATTGAAATATATTTTACAAGGGATATGTACAATTTAAAAATTTTAAGAGAAGAGTCATACAAATCATTACCAACTGATAACTACACTCATTAATCATTCCAAAAACAATATAGCATTTGAACATGGACAATATAATAAGGCAACTCAACATTTACATTATGGTGGCAGATATATATATAGGCATATATCATGGTTATACACAATGGTTTACTGCTATAAGTTACATAAATACAAGAGTGGTATATACAAACGGTAGCTAGGAGCAAAACTCGTAAGTCCCAGACATGAATTGAATGATTGCTAAATAAAACCTATAATTGGTATCTAAGGATCCATAAACTCACTTGAACAACTAGGACCTGTGTTCATCAAAGGACAAACACTAAGTAAACTTAGTGGTACTATGAATCACGGGAGGAAAATAATAATAAAGCAAAAATAACTAAATATTAAAAGAACAACAAGAAGTAGTTCATAACGAATAACCAAACCAAGTACATGTAGGAAATCATTCAATACGATTTATACACAAAGAATGTCAATCACATTTGTCTCCTGAATTTGTTATCATAGTTTATGCCTCCAAAAGGTCAATGGTATCATGGATACGTACCTCAACATACATTCACTCATTACCTATCATAATTACCAACATCATTTTCATTTATAAGTCGTATATATTATTATAATATTTTCCATAAATATTCAATGGTATAATAAACACGTACCTTTACAAACACTTACTTATAACCTACTATAGTTACCCATATGCAGGATGAATCATGTATGATATAATGCATGTATTCATGCTATGCATCTCTTTCCTCTTTTTCATTTGTAATCCTTCATAATATTTACATACTGGGTAAATCATTAGTACTTTTTGTATTATAACATTTCATTTAACTTTATCATTTCTTAAAAGAAATGGAATAGTTTACCATACCCCAATACATTTCATCATTAATCCCATACATTATTGCAACAGAATCATTTCATATTTATATATAAGTATATATAGCACCTCCCTTATCAGTCCTAAGTATATATATGTATATGTATATATATATATATATATATATATATATATATATATATATATACACACACACACACTCTGCCATGTAGTTATGAATGAATGAATGATGCAACATGGATGTTGTGCAAAATGTCATGTAGATGTATACAAACTAGCACATTCATTCTTATCTATGTATATTATATCTCATTTCATTATTTAGTTTATATATAGGTAATCATGGGGTCTAGCACAAACCTACTATGCCTTTATCCAATCTTCGAGGTGAAGTAGTAATCACCTCCTTACGAGACCCTGTAGCATTTCTATAGAAACTATACTTAATGTGATTATCATATTTATATTAAGCATCCATTCTATTTATCATGTTGTATGAAATGTAACTTCATAATGTATATATGATCATTTCAATCCTCATTATATATCAATAGGAAAGTTCATTAAAACCTATTATGGAATACACTCATATTCATGAACCTATATGAGTATTCCCAACTCAGTTCTAGTTTTGGATTCCAAACTAAGCAACCAGCAATACACATAACACATCAACATGTAACACACATATTAAACATACAAGGAAGTTTAAATCTCTATAATAGCCTAAATTTCTAGCATATACTCTTCTAAACACCACCCACCAGTGTAACCAACCATTCACATAACATTTCCACAACAAAAATTATTGTAATTACCCACAAATAAGTGTACACACATAAATCAACCTTTACTTTAACATACCATAACAAAAAAGTGGAAGCCTAACATCAAACAACTAACCTTAATTTCATGCATCACATTCCATCATTTTAAAACACATAAAGGCCTCTTAGTTCCATTCCCAACATTCACCAAGATCTTCCTTAATGGCAACAAAAAAAAAAGAAAACAAAATCAAGCATAAGGAAACCATTAAGATACGTAAAAAGGAAATCAAACATACAACCATCGACTCACCCTTCTAACCAAAATTATTTCACCATACACCAAACATAATCAAGCATGCAAGAAGAAGGAATTTTCCATTTCAAAGAAAGAATTGTGAGGAAAAAGCCAACAAGCATAAGAAGGAAGAAGAAGAAGAAGAAAAAGAAGAAGAAGAAGATCCACCCTACTAACATGCATTCCTCCCATGTCATATCACTCCTCTCTCCCTCTTTTATTCTAAATTTATATATATTCTATACCTCCACTCACATTTATTCTACCTACAATATAATAATATTTATACATTCACCTATGTCCTAATTGTATAATTAACTTTTACCAATATTACAAAATATACCTACAACATTCTAATCTATAATTAAATTATAAAATTAACATACATATAAAACTCTCTTTCTCACCACATTACATACATATTCATATCAATTCATACTACCTCATGCAGATAATCTTAAATTAGAAGCATATATTCTCAAGTATCATTTAATTGTTTTAGCAATTATTTAAGCATGGTACTAAGGAATTATTTACATATCATATGCATCATTAGCATACGTGTACTAGACTATGATAGATAAAGCTCTTTTATAATAGAATAAGCATTTATTTTATCCATATTCCTCATGTATGTTTTACTTAATTTTACATGTACCCTTATCTATTTAATCCTTTTGTGTTAACCATTTCCATTATATTTTATTATCATGCTTTGCCATATTACTGCCATGCTATACTTATTGCTATTTCATGTTATGTAATTCTATTCATGCCTGTGAATGTCAATATGCCTACCTAGGATAATTAACCACTTAATTTGATAAAATGCTAATATGAAACTCTAAAATGAATAGATTTTCACCATTCAAACCTATCTATGAAGGTTTTAACTAGCACTTATGTTATAGGTTGATTGAACTAGTTTTTGAAACCATCCAATGAAAAGTCCATTTTATGACCTTATAAAGGTTTGCATCATTCCTCAAGGGATCCCTTTAAGAAGTGTGCTCTTTATTTCAAGCTAGCCCTTAGTGTCATCTATTATGAGATTTCACTAAATGTCATTGTAAAAGTCTTGCCCATAGCCATATGTTATAAAAATATATAAGATGTGTCAACCTATGGAAACCTCAGGTGACATACACCATATGTTAGAATGCTTTCTCATATTTGAACATGGCAATAGAGTCTGTAGCGTATGTTACTTGAGGATCAAAAATAGGTTATGCATGTTACATAAGTTTTTGTAACATGCTCCACATGTTATCACATTTGTTGGCTTTTAGGGGCCAAAAGTAACATGCTCCATAAGCTAGGAATGCTCAGGGGATGCTAAAACCTATGTATGCAACATGGAATCAAGATTGAAATTAATCATTAGGCCAAATCAATGAAAATTAAAAACTATAATGTGAGATGAAAATTTACAGTCAACATTTATCTCTCAAGGGTCATGCTTTAAGCTGGTAATATAGGTTAAACAAAGCTATTATAAATGATTGGAAGTTGTTACATTCTACTTTTTGTAAATAGTATAATTTTAATTATAGAAGGGGAGTTCCTTTGCTTTATGAAAGATACTGAGGAAATTTTGATCACCAAAATTGATTTCATTGATTTAGAGATAGTGAAGTATATTTGATCAATAAATTAATTTTGGATTCATTATCAATATTACAAGATTGGATGAACTTCTAATCTTTTTAAAGCTTCAAGGGGATCTTTATTATGGGTTAATGTATTAAGCAAGTAGAGTCTACCAAGGAGAAGATATTACCATATTCCAAGCCCAAGTCTTCTTATACTTACACTTCAAATATTATCCAAGCCAAAATCTAAAAGTTCATGTTATTTCCACACCTTAAAATTTTCCAATTTTAAAATCCTTTTATTTAAAGTATTTGCTCGCATATGAAAAGCCAATTTATTTTAACCACTTGAGTCTCAATTCTATAATCCTTAACTTACCCATATTTATACAACCTCTTACCACTATCATCAATATCATGACCATACTATAGATAATTATAGTACTTTATGCAATGTTATTTAAGAATTAATAGATTTTGGTAAAGTGCTAGACTTTGAGAAATCTCATCCCTCTACCAAAGCTAATCCATTACCTAGATATAATAGAGTTTATCACCCTAATATTATGGTAAGTTTTTAATGATCTTTCAAAATATTTGGTTATGGGTTTATTTTATGAATGTGCGCATGCATGTTAACATTGGTTTATAACTTATTGAAGTATAGGAAGCTTAATAAGAGAGAAAATGGTTTCAATCTTTCATAGTTATATAAGATATTTGGTATGAATCTGAAGAAGAAGAGGGATATAATGAGGAAGAGGAAACTAGTAAGGAACTGATAGTTATCAACCATATGACTAGGAATGGTAAGATGTACATTCCTTTTCATTCATAAAAAGTTAAATCCTCAATTGATACTGAAAGGAAAGATTATGAGATAGAGAAAGAAATTAATGAAGAGAAAGTGACTGAGAATGTTGTTATTAAGTAGTTAAAGAAGATGCCAACTCATGGCAATGTTTGGGACTTGGTTCTAACTTCCAAGAAATATTAGTGTTTCCTCGAAAGATACAATTAATTAGATGGTAGGAAAATTACTGGGGAAGGAGTTAATTAGTATAATGATTATGTTTTCTAATGATGACTTACCAAAAGAAAAAAGAAGTCATAATTGAGTATTATTTATTTAAGTGAAGATGCATAGTAAGTCTACACCATATTTCATGGTAAATGATGGCTTGAAGATTAATTTTTATCATCTAAGGTGTTTTCAAAGTTTAGGTTAATGATTACTGATTAAAGTCATCAATCAAAGCTTGTGATGATTTAAAGAGGAATGTAATTGGTGTGTTTTCAATAATAGTAACAGTAGTACCTATTTAATTTATGGTCAAATTTATAGTACTTGATATTCTAATGACATTTGCATTACTATTAGGATGCTCGTAGTTTCATTAATTAGGTGGGGTGTCTTCTACTGCACATTAGAAAATCAAATTTCCTTACAATGTTGGGGTTATGACTTTGGTTGTTGATCTTAAATTTACCCTAACTTACTAAACTATTGAGCTACCTATAGTTATGAGATTTCAAGTTATTGTGTTGGAAAAATATAAGTCATTTACTATTATTTCCAATATGATAAGTTGAATGAATTATATCTTAGGACGAAGAATGGGTAGGAGCTTACAAGTAAATTCTAAGTTTTTAAAGGTTGGTAAATCAATGGAACATAGGCTAAGATTTTATCCCAAGAGTTCAACCAAGCTAATGAGTTACTAAGAAGTGAACTTTATGAGTGAGAGCATGTTGGAAGATAATGTAATGACCATTTCTATGCTAATTCTAAATGGTGAGTTGGAAGATGAGATCTTAGATATTTTCAATGATGTTATTAATTTAAAAAGAGCTTGTGTTAAGACTAAGAATTTCTATAAGGAGCCCATTATTATAGTGGCAAGCCCATTAAATTGGCTACAAAAGAGCCAAATAAGGAGTTCTTTGCATTCAAAGATGTTATTAACTAATCTTAAGGAAAAACATAAAGGATGAAGAAGTCATTAAAGCTATCAAGCAAGCGTAGGAAATGAATATTAAAGAAGAGATCATTGATAAGGTATTTGCTAATGTTTGTACTTTTATTGAATAGAGTTTTAATGATCTTATCTATGAGGAAGTGGATGTTTCTGTCTTAATAATTTTTAATGATGATGTACTACTACATAAGTTTAATGCAATAAATTCTTATTTTATTCATTTATGTGACATGTATCTTGATGGCATGACATAGGAATTTAACCATTATATACATGTTTTTAACATTAATACATCATGCATAAAATTAGTTAACATTGGTATAAATGACATTCTAGGTTATGTTAATATAGCATTAAATTTAACATTAAAGAGTGAGAAAAAATGATAAAATTGTTAAAAGGACATATTAAAGTTTTTTCTTGGTCTCGTGGAGACATGCCAAGAGTTTATCATTAAATTACAAAGCAAAAAATTACTATTATTCTCAAATTTAAGCTAGTGAAATAGAAGCTATGATATCTTAGACCATAACGAGCTTAAAAGGTGAAAAATGAAGTTTAGAAACAGATTAAGGCCAAATTTCTTGAAGTTATAGACTATCCTAGCTCATTGGAAAATGTAATGCCACTTATGAAGAAAGATGGTTAAGCTAAGTCTACATTGACTATTATGATAGTTTAAATGATGATTTTCCTTTGCATCACATTGATGTTCTTATTAATAGTGCAAGTCAAAGAATGATATATTCTTTCATAGATGGATTTTATGGTTATAATGAAATCCTTATAGTAATCATAGATTAGGTAAAGATGGATTTCATCATAAAATGGGGTACCTATTATTACATCATATGATACATAAGGAAGTGGAGGTATATGTTAATGATATGATGGTGAAATCTAATACATATAAAGGTCATTTTGCCACTTTGGAGAAGTTTTTAGTATGAATTAAGAAATATGGGTTGAGGTTGAATCCAAAGAAATGTGTATTTGGTATCACTTCAATAAATTATTAAGCCTCATTGTTAGTAAAGCATAATAGATGTTAACCTTATTATAGTATAATCCATTCAGGAAATGCCTATTTTGAAAACTAAGAAAGAAGTACAAGGATTTCTTAGTAAACTATAATGCATGACCTAATTCATTCTAAAGTTAACTATGGTGCATGAACTAATCTTCAAGCTACTGTTGGTTGTATGATATGAGAACTACCAATTTTCCCTCAAATGATTTGAGCATTATCTATCCAATTTTCCCTTGTAAGCTACTAAAGCCATTAATTTTGTATCTAGCATTAAAAGAAGAATTAATTAGAGCAAATGTTAATCTAGGAAAATGAAAGTAAAGTAGAGCATGTAGTTTATTATTTGAGTAAGAAAATGCTAAGTTGTGAATGCAAATATTCATTGATTGAAAAATTATGTATAGTTGTTGTTTAGGTCATCAAAAAGTGCAAATATTACTTTTAGTCTAATAAAGTTCAATTTATATCAAAATGTGATCCAATTAAGTATTTATATAAAGCCCCTTCATTAGTTAGGAAGCTTTTAAGATATTGATGATGTTATCTAAATTTGATATTGAATTCATAACCAATAAGGTGATAAAAGGGTAGGTAATTGTAAAGTTCTTGGCTACAAACCTAATGGAAAGAAAAAAAAGCATGAGATGGAATTCTTACATGAGAACTTAATATTCGTAGAAAATAGTGTTAACAAATGTATTTTGGTATGGCTCTAGTCATGTTGGAAGAAGAATGTATCTTTCTTTCAAAATTGTTGGATTTTCTTATTACTAACAATATAGTAGAATATGGGGCTTGTATTATTGGTTTTGAAGACTTAATCACCTTATATATGGAAGAAGTATAGGTGATTGGTAATTATATGCTAGTGATTCAATAATTTATGGTTGAATAAGAAGTGAAGGAATAAAGATTGAAGCTATATGCAACTTATATGAAAATGATATGTCAAAATGTTTAAAAATGTAGTTTTGCTTATGTTTTAAGAGAAAATAATTAGATGACAGATGCTTTAGCTATGTTGGCATTGATTTATGAGAATTCATAGTCGATTTTCAAAATTATGGTTTTGCTATGAGCTAATTCACCATGTTATGAAATAGAATGGATCATGAATGTGGATAATATTGAAACTAAGCCATGATACAAAGGCATCTTAAATTACTTTCAATGAAGAGAATTTTCAAGTGATATTAGTAAGACTAATCAAATTGCATTACATAAATTATCCCAAAATTACATCTTATTTGATGATATATTGTATTGTATATCAAATGGTTTGCATTTAAAATGCTTGGTTGACAAAGAAATCCCAAGAATCATGGAAGAAGTGCATGCAAGTTTTTATGGTCCTCATTTGAATGGCTTTATGCTTCATGGGAAAATCATGCAACAAGGTTATTTTTTTTATCAATAATGGAGATAAATTGTATTTAGTTTATGTGAAAGTGTCATGATTACCAACTTCATGGGGATTTAAGTCATATACCCTTAATAAAAATGCAGAGTTTGATTACTCCTTAGCCTTTTTCCAAATGGGGTATTGACATAATTTGGGAAGTTCATCCAAAGGCATCTAATAGATATAGTTGTAATTTAGTTGTTATTAGTTACTTTTTGAAATAGGTTAAGGTAGAGTCATTTAATAAATCGGTTTAGTTCATTGAATGGAATCTAATGTATAGATATAGGGTTCATGCTAAGATCAAGGCTTTACTTAAAAAGCTTTGCTTGAGCATCATAAGTTAAATCCATGTAAACCTCTGGATAATAGTGTGGTTGAAGTAGCTAATAAGAGAATAAGAAGATTCTTGCTAAGATGGTAGTCACTTATAAAGATTGGTCGGATACATTACCTTTTACATTATAGGGATATAAAACAATAGTAAGAGGTTTGACTAAGATGATACCATATTCTTTAATCTATGAGATAGAGGTAATTATGCCTATAAAAATGGAGTTGAATTTATTAAGGATGTGTTGGAACCTCGATTACAAGAATTTGAATGAAAATATGTAAGATTTGAGTAGTTGACATGGTGGTTAGTGGAGATAAAGGCATAATCCTATCATCCAAGCTTAGGGTTTTACAATCAATAATGCACTCGCCCGAGTACCACTCCCTACTCTATGGACTCTCTATCGATCAATGCTTGAAGTTATGAGTGCTAACATTCCTCTTTTAAGCAAAACACTACCCCCTCTTATGAGTTAAATAATTATGATGGGCTTGCAATCATAAATAGATATATATAACAACTCTTATCATTCAATTTTACTAATAAAGTTATTTTATAGTTTGATGTTTTCACCTTATCTTAGTTAATTTTATTTAACCCCTTTTGATGAGCATTTAGATCAATCAAGGTGACCATTCTCCACTTACATCTATTTATCCTAAAGAGGGGAATTCATTTAAGTAGGATGCACATCCATCTATATGAGTGCAAAGATGAACCTGTGCTCAAAATTAAAACACTACATAACAAACAAAACATTAGAAAAGCTAAAAGGTGTTGAATAAGATGTAGATAACATAATAAAGAAAAATTATACCTCAATAATAATGCTACAACCCTTTAGCCACTTTACATTCCAATAGCACTAATCCATGTTATGGAACAAGAGTTTAAAGGTGGAAGATCCTTAATCATAAACATGGGTTCTATCAAAGTCCCTAAGCATATACAAAATAGAGAGGTCAATGTAACTCCTCAATTTAGTAAATAACATATGCTCCAGCAGATATAATAAAAAGCATTAGGTGTATTGGTCTATGATGATCTTAGTGCCCTTATGGGCATCTTTACACTTCACAGAAAGTAAAGTGTATGACACAATGGTCCTTGTCTTCTTTGGAAAGATAGGCAAGCTGAGTAGCTTAATGAGGCATGTTGGTCTAGCTCTAACATTGTCAGATGGGCCTCCTAGTACATTTGATGTTAGATTTGTCTAAATAAACTGATCAAATTGAAAATTTAATCAAAATCAATAAAAAATTAAAATTAATGGTTAACTAATATAATGGTTTATGTTTAGGTTTTTTATTTTTAATTTTATTAATTTTGGTTTTTAGGTTTAAAAGTTCATATATATATATATATATATATATATATATTGTCTTTAATATTTTTCTTAACATTTTGAATTGTTTGTATATATATTTTGTATCTCCAATATAATCAAATATAGGCTTTCATCTAAATGGTGAAGTGGTTGAGGGAATTGATTAAGGTTATAGGTTTAACTCCCTTTATAAGTTGAAAGTTTTATCTTTTTTTATATTTCTTCTTTTGTTCTCTAAGATTCATTTTTCTTGTTTTTTTCTTTTGTTTTATTTTATTTTCTATTTCTTTATCTTTCCAATTCATAAAATTAACATAATAATAATTTAATATTAAAATTTTTTTAGTTATATTTTTTATTTTATTTATTTTTATATAAGTGATTTTTTATATTTAGAAGTATTTCAATTTTATAGTATTTTAAATTTTAAATTTATAAAATTTTTTAACCAATGGTTAAAAATCAAAAAATCAAAAAGTCAAATTGTTTTAATGGTTAATTGATATGTGATTAATTGTTAACGATGGTTTAGGTTCAAGTTCGACATTTTAAAAAAATTGAAACTGGTGAACTAGTTTCTTTTCAATGCTAATGGACTGGTTAATCGGTCCATGAACAACCTTATATGATGTTGATCATAATAATGAAGAAGGAATGAGTGATTGTCATCTCATTAATGGACAAGTGGAATATGTATGTTGTATCTCTCTAATGCTCCACCATGACTATGAGAGTGGCTCTTTCATTATAGGTAGAGAAGTAACCTTAACCAAGACACAAAAAGGTATAGTGTATACCCTCTCTCATCAACATCAATAACTCTTGATACTAGTCAAATACTTTGAATACTAATTTGTAACTTTAAATGACACCAAAATCCTATAAATATAAGGAATTAAGGTCAATTATGGAATTATAGTGTATCATTGTTCTTAATTGTGAAATAATAATAAAAAAGGCTTAGAAAATAAAGACTTATGTAGGTTCATGGCATAAGAAATTAACTTATATGGAACAGTTGCATGGGTATGAAGATTTATGTTGAATAGTTACACAAGTATGAAGAGTTATGTGGAATAATTATGTGACCTAGAACTCTTGTATGGAATAGTTCCATGAAGCATGATAACTTGCACAAGAATTATTACCTAAAACCTAAAATCACTTCTAATACCTATTTTCTTAGTCTTAAACACCTAAAGTTTTAAACTAGATGCTTAAATAATGATCCTAGTTCATAATTAAGAGAGCATAGAACTCAAAATTACCTTAGAAGTGGTCAAAGCACTCTTATGAGAGTTAGGATATAGTCTTTTAGAGATCTATGATCCATATGTCAGGGTGAGAAATGGGGTGTTAATTCCCTGTTCCTTAAGTTGTTAAGCATTAATGTGGTCAAGATCAAAAGGATTAGGTAAAGAAGCCATAGTGTCAAAACTATAATGAAAATAAGAGTTTTTCTAAAGTGAGTTAGGAAGCTTTGAAGTCTACATAGGTTTATAACTGAGAATAAAAGAATGCTTTAAAGCCCTATTTATACTTTCTTATCTAGAAAAGTAATGTTAATTAGTGGACCAGGCCAGATAGCTTTTAGAGTTTAATGGACCTTAAAATTTGCATATAGGCCTAGTTTTACTAACTGTTTTAAAGATAGTAGTATTTTTAGGAGATTTTACCTATATAAGCAAAAAATGTCATTACTAATAATGGTAAAGATTCAAACATATTCAAAGAATTCTCAAATTTTATAGGTATGTTCTTCAACATTTCATAATGTTATTGAATTAATAAAATTTTCATTTTCATATTGTATAATGAGTTGTATAGGCTCAAAAATACGAGTAGCATGATCTAAAAATTTCAAAGGTTGTTAGAAAATTTTTAAATTTTATTGGTATGTTTTGAATATATGAAATTTGATTTTGACTAATTAATTTATCACTTTAATTTAGGGAATCACCTATGCATGCAAAAAGGTATAGATTACGTGATCCAATGAATGCAAAAGCATCTTAAAAATTCCTAAAATTTATAGGTGAGCTTTTAAACTCATTAAATCACCATTTATATGATGAATTTGTCATTCTTATGATAGTCTTGTCATTGAGTAAGGAATTTCAGTCAATCTTATCATTGAGTAGGTAATATTCTCGATGTATATATGATT
This sequence comes from Dalechampia spathulata, assembly GCA_948192965.1. Lineage (NCBI taxonomy): Eukaryota > Viridiplantae > Streptophyta > Magnoliopsida > Malpighiales > Euphorbiaceae > Dalechampia > Dalechampia spathulata. The sequence continues at coordinate 47,214 of CANYBF010011031.1, read as the reverse complement.
AAGTCCTACTATTGAGTAGGCAATTCTTCTAGCATAAATTTACTTAAGTTTTATCATTGAGTAGACAAATCTTAATTTACCTTACCATTAAGTAGGCAATCTTCTAGATGTATATTTGATCAAGTCTTACCATTTAGTAGATGAATCTCAATTAACATTATTGTTGAGTATGTGATTTTTCTAGCATAAGTTTAGTCAAGTCTTGCCATTAAGTATATGAATCTCGATTAACATTGCTATTGAGTAGATCTTTCTAATGCATATCCAATCATGTTCTAACATTGAGTAGGTGATCTTTTTAGTATAGATCCAATCAAGTCTTGTCATTGAGTCAGTGATCTTTCTTATGCAAATTCAATCAAGTATTATTGTTGGGCAAATCTTGATTAGCGTATCATTGGATAAGCAAACCTCTCTGGTACAAATTTCATCAAACCTTAATGTAAGGTAGGCATACCACACCCGATGCATTTGATGATTTTTATTTTATTTCTTGTTGTTGAACAAGAAGTTTGATTACTTAAGTAAATTAACTTCTTTTTTTTTTGATTAAAATCATGTTTAAGCATATCTTATATAATGCAACATGAATAAAATGTGTGTGAATAAGGAGTAGCTATTAATACTCAATTTTTACTCAATCTTTTTGTTTAATGATGAATGTTATTGCTATTTTTCTAAAGAAACCAAAATCTTATTTATTTTTTTACCAATTTTCAAAATTTCAACAAAATTCTCACATTAATTTTTTCTCTCACAAATAATTGTGCCCACATCTCTTTTAGAAAGAAATTTATGCTAGTAACCTTTCAAAATCAAAAAATTGCTAGTGCAAGTCTTCTACTAGAACATAAAAAGCAAACATTTTTTCTACATAATGAACTTTTTTATTCTAAATAAGGGGGAGAAAAATAGTTGAAAATATATTCTTATGTATTTTTTTGGCTATTTTGATTTTTTTAATAAAAAACTTTCATTCAAAACTCCAAAATTATTTCTTCAATAATTAAGTTTTAAAGTTTATTTGAAAAAAAGTTTTTTAAATCAAAAATTTATTTTAAGGTAATTTTCAAAAATCTATTTAAATAGTAATATTTTCTAAAATTTAAAATTTTTTAGCAAACATTTTCTAAAATCATTTCAAAAATACAAAAAATATCTTCTTTATTTGAAAAAAATTTGAAGATTTTGAAAGAATTTATAGAAATCATCAATTTTAAAGCTTAATCAAGGTAATTTTGAGGATATCTTTCTAGTTTCAATTATCTACTTTTAATCAAGGTAATTTTGCACTAATAACTCTTTTGAACTTCATAATGATCATTTGTTCAATTATGGTTTCTTTTCTTCATGATGTTTGTATGATATGTCATTTATCATGATGATTGATTGAGGTTTATATATGTTCATAATGAGTTTTATTATTTTTTTTTGATTTATGATTTGATTTGATGGGATGATTAATGAATTTGGTAATTATCTTTATTGAATTTAAAACAATGATGTTGAAATTATAAATCAATAAAGTAATCCATTTGATTTACATTTCTATTTTAAGGAAAGATGGCCTCCTCTCTTTTCTTCTTCTCTCTTTTCATTCCTCTTATGTTGTTGATAGTATGCTAATATTGATATAGAATTTATGGTTTTTTTGTTATGTTTTATTTTGTTATGTTATTAATTGTGTTAGTAACTCTTTTATGATGAAAGAGTTATTAGTACAACTTATTTTTATACCAGATTAATGTACCTAATAAACTGCCTCAAGTACTTGCTTTATCACTTTCCAAGCATTGAGGAAATTAAAATATCTAAGGAAAAATTCATCAAAACCTTTCCTAAAGATGCCTTTTTATGATTAACATATATTGTAAAGCTCGAACCTTCACTATATAAAGTCTTTTTCATTTCTTGTGTTTATGTTAAGGTTGTTTAAGATAATTCCCCTTTCATGAATAAAAGTATAATTTCTATTTTTTATCAAAACCATATAATGCACTAACTCAAACGTATCTAATCTTGTTACTACCTATACCAACTCATGAACTCCTAGTTTTGTTATCTTGGCATGTAGTTGAAGAAAACTTCCTTAAATTCTACTAATAACTAGATTATGCCTATAAAATAAGGATCCAAAGATTCATTGTTGCATTTGTATGCCTTAGCAAGATGCCTTAACACTAATTATAAATCTCTTATGATACTTTGCTTGATGGTTAATGTAAATAAGATTAACATTAAAAGACATTATAGTCTTAGTTCCACTTGAGGAAAAAATAATCACCTTTACCCTAGTTATTTTCTCAGTACTAGAACCATCCAATGTCAAGGTCTAAGGAATTTTTTTCAAGTGAAAAATGCTTAAATCATCCTCTTTCTCCGTTTCACTCTCTAAGTATGAATGGTTGGGTAAAAAGTCCACCAAGGCCTAACCTTTTACAAGTTTTTGAGGAAGGTACGCCAACATAAACTCAACCAAAGCTAAAGATCACTTTCTAATCCTACTTATAATAATCAGTTTAGACAATATGCATTTGATTAAATATGTTTGTAACACCATATATGCCTTAACTTTAATCATATAATGTCTTAGTTTTATACATATAAAGTAAAAAGCTAAACATGATTTCTCTTCAAGTGTGTATTTAGTCTTTATGTTATTTAGTACTTTACTTAAATAATACATTGCTTATTCATGACATGTAAAAGTATTTTATACTAATAGCCATTTTATGAAACTATAAGCTACAAAAATATAGAGTTTTAAATGATATCCTTTTTAAGAGGCATTGGGATAAGCACCTTACTTAAACATTTCTTGATCTTTTTATAAGCAACTTGATGGTATTTCACTTATCAAAATTCATCTTCTTTCTTTAATTTTAGTAAGTTAGAAAATTCCTTTAGCTTTCCATTAAAGTTAAAAATAAATCTTCTCGAGTAATTGACTTTTTTAAGGAATTGTTATAACATCTTTTTATTACTTAAGGCAATAGCCTCCATGATGGTTTTAGCTTTATTCTAATTAATCTCAATTCTTCTTTGATGTATTAGGAAGCCTAAAACCTTCCCAGCTCTCATTATAAAGGCACACTTAAGTAGGTTTAGCTTCAATTTGGTATTTCCTTAATCTTTCAAAGTTATTTCTCAAATAACTTACAAGGTCTTTTTCACTTTTTAACTTGACCACCATATCATCAATATAAAACTTCCTTATTTTACTAAGTAAGTCATGAAAAATTAAATTCATCATCCTTAAGTAGGTGGCATTAATATTTTAAAAGTCAAATGATATCACCAACCATTCATAGATAGCTATTACTCCTAAATATCTAAAAGAAATTTAAAAGATCTTTGATTCAACAATAATCACTTGATTATAATTGATAAAACAATCCTAAAATATTGATATTTCATGATTAGTAATTACATCAATTAACATATCATTGATTGGCATAACATGAATATCTTTAGGGGTGATGACATTCACTCTTAATTTGATATTTTTATTTACAACAAGAACTACATTAGCTAATCATTTAGCATATTTAACTTTCTTAATAAATCTCATTCTTTGCAAACACCTATCTTTTCTTCAATGTATGCTTTTATTTCCTTATATATATTCTCTTTGGTGCTTAATTAATAGGTTCAAAGATAGTTCTAATTGATAAGTAATGTTCCATTAGATTATGACTTAAACCATACATGTATTTATAATCCCATACAAAGTAATCATTGAATTCATGTAATAACTTTACTATTTCTAATTTTAACTTTGGATTTAGGTTATTACTCATATAAGTTTCTTCATTTTCTCAAGGATGGTTCTTCCTTTAAAAGATCTTACATTTTAACTTTTACTTCCTCTAGCCTGGATGGTTCTACCTCTAGGTTCTCCTATTGTATTTCATTTACATCTTCAAGAGGCTCTTTTTTAAAGATGGATTTAGCACCATGATGTCTATCTCATCATCAAAAACCTCTTCTTCCATGACTTATGATGTTGTTTTTATAACGGTAAAATAAATCACCAACTTCGTTTATAATAATTTACATAATTGACCTCTTATAAGAAATGATCTTCATTAATTTTATTATCATGACAGTTTTTAAAACTTTGCTTCTAATGCCTATTGCCACCAATGATTTATGGTTTCTCCTTTTATTTTCACCTACAAACTTGATAGGTCCTAAATCAACATCATAGTACACTACTTCAACTATGTCCACCTAGATATTAAAAGGTTTATTATTTTCTTAAATTATCCCAACATCAACTCCTTTCTAAAAAAAGAGGAATCAATTGAGTAAGGATGACATAAACCAGTTGGCATGAATCCAATTTCCTTTAAAAAAAATAACATCTATTTAAGCTCTCTTAAACCTTTAGCCTAAATTGTAACTTTGTTGATCATGATAAAAGTTGAAGGAATATTTATTCCAATTACCCCAAGTATGTGTATTCTCTTACTTGGCTTATCTTCTCCATTCTCTTCTTCTTTTTCTACTCCCTATTCTTTTCTTTCTTTAAAAATAGGAAGGTAATAGAGGAAGGAACTAGCCTAACTAAAAGGAATATGAGTATTATCTATCATAAATGTATCCTTAACAACCTCTTTGCTTACTACGGACTTTATGTCATCCTTTATTGACTTTTTACCAAATTTCATGTTGGGTTTGACCTTTTTCTCCTAATTCCTTTTTTTTCCCCAAGTTCTTTGATTATTTCCCTTTTTGTTTTCCTTATTATCCTAAGCTTTTCTATTCTTTATGAATCCCTATAGTCTTACATTTCTTAGTAAGGTTTTTCCTTTATAGCCTCCTTTTCTTTATATGTGAGTTAGAGGTTAAAGGAATTTCTTATGCCTAAGAAACTATTATTATTCCTTTAAGTCTATGGTATTATAAATTTAGGTTGGTTTATTTGAAACCTTAACTTTATTTCTTATAACTTCTAGACTCATTAGTCATTTGCTCTAATTTCCTTTTACAAACTTTAATAGTTGCTTTTTCCTTTTAAGTTCCAACTTGATTTCTCTTAGCTGGTTTTCCAACCATCTAATCATTTTTTTTATTTCTTTATTAAACATCCTAGACACCTATTTATGTTTGTAAAAAGTCATGGATTGCAATATCTCTTCCTTGTTGGTATTTCTCATATTTAATTTGTTTTCTAAGGTACACTAACATGGCATTTATTGTTACCATTAAGGGAGATAGGTCTTACACTAATATAACTTATGGTCTTTCAAGGAATTTTATAATTCTTTTATCAATGTAATCTTATATCATATTTTTAAAAGTTCAATATATGTTAATTAAATGAGTCTAAAAGTGATGGCACTTATAGTATGACTTCTTCTTAAGTTCCTTTTCACTAGGAATGATATGGTCATTTAGTAACTTGATGAATTTATATTTAAGAAGAAAATTAAACATTTCTTCTATCTTTCCTACATTGAACAAATATTGGTTATTATAAGGTTAAGACTTTTTCTTCTCTTTTATAAGATTCATTAACAACTAACAAATATAAAGACTTAATAGAAACTAGGTTAACCATAACCATGTCATGATGAACCTCCTATATTAAGTTCCTATAGTCACTTTTTTTCTATGATTGTCATCTTTTAGTAAATCCTAATACTATAATACTCTAGTTATCATTTCATAAAAATCAAAAACTCCATTCCTTAGAATTTCTTGCTCAACTAAATGTCTAGTTCACATTAGGCCATCTTCACTATTTCTGGTAGAAATATTTTGCATCGATTCCGTAGCTTTTTGAATCTTGAAATAAGTAATCAACAAACTATTTAAGCCTTTATATCAACCTAAACAATTTCAATGCACAAAATTCTTGCTCATTTCAGAACAATTAAGTGTGAAATTTCATTTCCTATGAAGTGCATATCAAATTCATAAACAATATTGAAAACCAAGTATCATTTATTCTTATTAAAGAGTTTGGAAAGAATCATAAATTAAAGTGGTTAAAATTCTCATAATTCAATAATTTACTACATTGAATGATAAACCTAGCAATATACTCTATTGTTGATTGTCCATATTCCTTAGTTGATAAGGAGAAATCAAGAATTTTACAACATTTCAGATAAGTATTATGAAACTTTGGGTGCCTTCCTTATTGTAAATCAAGTGCATACAATTCCAAAACTACTTCCCTCATAGTGTTAGCATTAACTAAGTTGAGGTAAAGAAAATGGTCTTCCTCATAACTACCTCTAAGCTTGGAACATATCATAAATCATCATAACAAACAAGATGAGACATGGAGTTAATGTACCTATGAAATTGGTTTTGATTTAGAGGCTTGCCAATAGGTTAGTAACTTCCAAAATAATTACCTCTTTATGGAATATAACTTTCATGTCTTGTATGTGGAGATTAATATGTTCCCTTAATTCCAATACTTCCTTAACGAGCCTCCAACTAGATGAAATAACAAAAATTATCTTGCAAGTATTTTTAAGAGTCTTGCTAATACTCATTATTAATTTAATCATTCTTTGATAAAAATCCTCGAGAATGACTACTACTTAGATGAATTTCTGAATAATTTCCTCTGAGATAGCTTTTAGAGCTTCTAAGATTGTAACCTTATAAATGAAGTCAAAATCTTCTCCTAAAGAATGCATGTCTAAGGGAATCATATGTGTAGTTGTAGTTGCTTCTACCTATTGAGAGAATGTTCCTTTTTCAATTTGCTTCATAAGTTATCAAACTATTGATGAAACACTGTGACGATAATAGGAACTTCTAAGTTTCAAGTCTAAGAAATAGCTTCTTTCCTTAAGATACTTTTGATTTTTAAAGCATCTTTAATGTGGTCTCACTACATGTGATAAAAATGTTATTCATAAATTTTTTATGAAACCATGTATTTTATAAGTGTGTTAGAGAGTTAAAGTATTTTCAAATGAAACACACCCTTTAATTTCTAATCAAATTATCATAGATTTCCTATTTGATCGATTTAGAGAACTAAGCTTAGAAAAATAAAGAAAATATCTTATATTAAAAATGAAATTGACATTTATAGAAAGACAAAAAAATATAATGTAGATTTGAAATTAAAATAAAAAGCTATCTAATATAAGAATGTTGAAATAATTTGAGCATATTGAGTTTTTATGAACATTGGTTATCCTTGGTGTTGTTGTCCTCACTTCAATTTTTATCGTTACCCTTACGTTTATCCCAAGTGAATAACTACTCTTTGTGATGCGCAAATAGTGTTTCATTTCCCAATAAACCAATTTCATTATTAGTTTCATTGTTAATTGTGCCCACTAGTTAGTCTTGAATTTTTGAATGTCCTCGTTTTATCACCTTTTCTCAATAAACTTGCCAAATTATATTTAGATTTAATAGATATAGATCGAGTCAAAAAAATTAGGAATGGCCCAATTATAAAATTATCATTAATTAATTAATATAATAAATAAATAAATAATTTATTTATTTGATTATTTTAATTGATTAAGATCTAAAATTAATTTCATTTTGACATAAACAACACTTTTTTTTATAGTCTTTTGAGTTTTTAAACTAGTTTTTATGTCTCCATATGGATAGTAAAAACTTTTTAATAAAAATTATAAATAAAAATTAATTTAAAAGTTTTAATTAATCAAAGATCAATAATTTTTGTTCATCATCAAACAAAAAGTCACATAAAAATTAAGTGTTAATAGCTATTCCTTATTTGGACATATTTTATTCAAGTTGACATGTTCAAATATGATTTATTTATAAAATAGGTTCAATAATGAAGATAAAAATTAACATAATATACAGATTTATTTATAAATAACAATTTTACTTACTTGAACTTAACTATGTCTATGAAAAAACATTTAAAAAAAGACAAGTCAACCGATTACTTTACCTAATTTTGATTGAGTGCATATATTGAATAAAATTGTAAATGATCTTTGAATTTGCAATAAGTTGATCAAAATTGAAAGTTTTATCTAAAATTACAGTAATAAAGATTCAAATTTTTTCACCACTACTTTTATATATATAGTTGTCAATATTTACATATTGCATTAACAACTATATCGATGTGATCAATTTACGCACACATCATATTAACATGATACTGTATGTCCATCATATATTTCAATTTACTAGATATTGATCAGGTTAAAATAAATTTAGGAATGATCCAATTATAAAATTATCTTTAATTAATTAACATAATAAATATATTAATAATTAATTATTTGATTATCTCCATTAATTAAGACTTAAAAATAATTTTATTTTTACATAAACAATTTTTGAGTTCTAAAGTTGTTTTCAAGTCTCCATATGGATTGTAAAGACTTTTCAATCAAAATTTTGAATAAAAATCAATTTAAAAGTGTGTAATTCAAAAGTTTTAATTAATCAAAGATCAATAATTTTTGTTTATCATTAAGCAAAAAGTTAAATAAAAATCAAATGATAATAGATGTTCGTTATTTGGATATATTTTATTAAAGTTGTGTTGAATATGACATGTTCAAATATAATTTATTTATAAAATAGGTTCAAGAATGATGATTAAAAAGTTAGGAAAACATATAGATTTGTTTATAAAATTTTACATATTTGTCAAAAGTTAGAATTTTTGAAAAAATTGTAAAATATTTAAAAGTTTTTTAAAAAATAATTACTTGCCTAGACTTGACATATCTATACAAAAATATTTTATACTTAACCTAATTTTGATTAAGTATAGATATTGAATAAAATTAAAATATCCTATAATTTTTGTTTATTTAATTGTGATATTTTTAAAATGTAAAATTAACTTTGTATTTTTTTAGGAAATGTCACTTTTTAAAATTTTTTAAAATTATCTCATTTTCAATTAAATATATTTTTAAAATTTCAAATATATATTTTATATTACCATATCTCACTATCGACATGATTATTGGCTATCCTCTTCAATAATTAATCATTAGTTAATCATTGGCTATCTATCATCTTCAATAATTAATAATTAGCTAATCATAGGCTATTGATCATCAACTACTAACTATAAGTCATTGATTATTACCCTCTATCTAGCATTGAGATTCAATAAATATAATTAATATGATAAATAACATTATTATTGATCAGCAATGAATATAATAAATATATGCCTTTATACTTTTTTTATTACAATGTATATAATAAATATTTATTTATTTACTTTTTTTATTATGATATATAATAAAAATATATTTATATATTTTTTGATATCATATATAGGGTAGGTATATATCTAGTTTTTCTTTTGTTATGATATATTTGTAGATATCGAATTGCACTACTTCTAAGATGATAGTAAGCATTATATATTATCAATTATTGATAATTAATGTTATTTATTATATTGATGCTATTTATTCATGATATTTTTTGATGATCGAATCTTGATAATTAATAAACTGTGACAATGAACGGTGGGTGATTTTACATTATTGTTATTATTATTATTATTCAATTGGCTTCACGAAACTAAAATCAAAATTAAGTAAACAAAGATATTATTGTTAAATGTCTTAAAAGGTAAGAAATCAAGAACCATATTGTAGACGAATTATATATCAAAAAATTTAAGGTAATCAAATCTTGATAATGCTATATTGTAACATAAAAGTCGTATACATACAAACCAAAGTTAATGTCAAGAATGTCGAATTAAATAAACTTCCTCATCCTTACGATAAGCAATAATAAGGTAATCTACATAAAGTTAAAATAAGGATCTTAATAGAAGAATTTAAGATCAAACCATCTCTCTATTTAATGTTAATTCAACATTTGCAGTCCTTATCAGTTTAGCATTCTACAGCAATCCTTGTAGGCTTCCTTTGTCCATCACTGGCTTTATCCACAAATTTCTATAGCCATGGCATGTACCAGACCAAGAATTTGCTGTGCCGTGGCTGCAATTTTTCTCATCATTAGTGCTGTGGTTTTAATATCTTTAGTATTTACCATCTTCAAGCCCAAAGACCCGGAAGTTGCATTGCACCCTTTCGGTTATGATCACATTCAACCCATTAATGGGTCAGTAAACGTTACACTGCCAATTATTATCACCATTGAAAATCCAAATTACAGCAGTTTCAAGTTCGAGAACACAACGGGCTACATTGATTACCATGGAGATATCGTCGCTGACATTCCATTAGAGGAAGGTTTTGTGCCTGCTCTTGATATGATTAACATCACAACCTCAGCGGATCTAATGGCGGAGAAGATAATAACGAATCCTGAATTTTTTCTGGATCTTTTGGCTGGGAGCTTGAACATGACATCAACTACAGTTTTACATGGGAAAGTTAACGTGTTGAAGATGTTTAATTTGCATGCGACTATTCTCACAACGTGTGATATTTCTGTGTATATGAACTATAAGGGCATTCAGTCTGTCTGCAACTCCGAAATCAAGCTTTAGTTACGGTCCTATCTTGTAAATGGTGGTGTTTTCTGCACATGTATCATGCAAATGGAGGACTAGTATATTCTTTTACAATTTTAAAAACGAAAGGGTTACTACTTAGAATGTGTAAAGATACTTCTGGTGATCTTTCATGCCTACAACGGTATAACATATTCCCGTAGCATGATTACCAACTTTCTAAGTTAGAAAATTGATAACCATCCTACAAGGAATTCGAATAATTAACCTGTTAAAAGCAGTAAAAAAATTTTTAAATGATGTAAAATACGCATAATGGTGCACCACCTGTAAATATTTCATAAACATGTATAGTGGGATTTATCATAAGGCAACATTCATTGCTTCCACACATTTAACAGTAAAATCAAGCAAACATTACTTCATTTGTTTAGGGACATCCCTGGTGGTATCGTTATATTTACATCATAGAATATAAAACATAGCAGTTTATATATACACAACTATTTTTACTGCCAACAGTATAAAAAGAGTAGGTTGCATGAAAATCGAGAAGAAGTCTGCCTTGGAGTTTGAGTCCTCTACCCAAAATCACTATCTCAGGGACCGACTGCTGACACCACTATATCCCGTGCTCTCTTGTGCCACTACTACTTGCATCCATAAATTGACAAACGCTGAATATAAAACTCAATAGTGCTAGTAAAATAAATAATCATAAACAACATAACAATTCACACAATATCATAGAATCATCATTTCCAATATAATCAAGCATTTCAATCAAATTTCCATTCAGAAATAAAATATGTCGTTAGCTGAATAATATTATCACCTGTAACCACTTTTATTGTTTACTTGTGAACTTTATTATATAACCATTATTCGTTCACAACCGTTCACAGTATAATAACAGTTATAACATTCCAAAATGTTATTTATCGATAAATGTTAAATGCAATAAATTATGCCTTTGAGAATGCAATTTATGAATTGCACTCTCCTTCTGTTTTTCCTTTACCATTTTCATTTCATTGGGCCCCTTTTCAATTGTGCACATTTCTGTATTAGGTTTTTCATTTCTATGGTTGAACAAATAGGAACCCATTTCATTTTCTTTTCTTTTCTTTTTTTTTCTGTTTGATTTCTCATGGAAATCCATTTAATAGCCTAGTACACTTTCATTAAATATTTCCTTACTTTCGCTTATTTTCCTCCATGATATGCCATGTTATGTTTAATATGATGATGCATTCATGATTATGAAATAATGAATGCGTATAGCATAATGTTATGGATAATCATTTAATGACATTGCATTATATTATCAACAACATTCCTTTATAGATCATTTAATGATCGAGGAATACTAACACAAACCTGCAATCGCTTTTACTTTGTCTAAATTGCCGGATGGTATGCGTTGGCTATCTTCAGAACCACCTAAGTCATGATACAATGCTCATAGTTAATAAAAAGACTGAATACAATCATTAATCATTCATAATTCACACTTTTGTGATAACTTTACAGTATGTATATATACACCACTGTCTAACAATCATTTATGCATACCAAGTCAATTCATATACTAAAACATAATATCAAATAAGGAATTTATGATAGTATTAAAAAATGCAATCACTATCCATATTAGCTATCATGTTACATGAGCCAAAATATGAAATATACGATATGAAAATAACATAATCTTTATTTTATTATAAACTAAATTTAATAAGCTTTGAAATGGTATATTATACATATATTAATTCAATCATTAAAAAAGTTAATTAAAGTAGTTAATTTGAAAGTTTACTTAGAAGATAATTTCTTTTAGCTTTTGAGAAGCAACCCCCCTTTTTATTTATTTTTTAATAAATTATTTAAATACTAAATCAAATAAATCTTATATTATTAGAAAATGGGTTTAATAAATTTCATTTTAGTTTGCAATACACTCATAATTTACTTATTAAAATGTCTAATTCCCACACATACATTAGGACATTCATAACCATAACCATAGTCATATTCATTATAGAAGCAATCCACTTTTCTTAATCATTTCAATCTATCAATTTAATTTCAAACAAAGCCATTTTGTACCATAATAAAATAGACTTAAAGAGCTTTCTAAAGACCTATCTCAAGCTTAAAAATTCAATCATTTAGGCCCTCAATTAATAAATTACCGCAAGCTCCATTCTACTTTCCTAAACAAATAAAAATCCGATCTATGTATAAATTGGATAGCACATGCCGCAACCTGTCATTCCAATTACCAAACATACTTCAATTAGGTATATTTAGCAGTAATTAGTTCTTTTGAAGGTAGTAAAAGAAATAAACCATAAGGCATACGCATTGAACAATTTACAAATCACAATTACACAACCTCAACATCATGCATTACCGCATAACATCTTCCCTAAACCATGGAAACTCAATTTAATTACATTCTTAGATGGTTATCATACACATGCATGCATTGGCCCACATATACAGAATAGTCATACAACACAATGCTCACTCGTTCACACATACATGACCAAGGCATCTCAATATACATATTACATGCACGGCTGTAAGTCCATTTCCAAATGCAAAATAGCTCTACAATAACTCTATATAATAAGCACACAAAGTAAATCCCTTAGCACTAACATCTTTTCTTTTCAAACACTAAATCAACAAGAGGATTTACATACAATCATTTAAACACAAACTCACCTTACAACTAATTTCTTCTTTAAACATTGGATACACTCCACAATAAAAATTTGAACCATTACAAATCAAAGAATAAAAAAAGAATGAAAAAATAGATAGATCACGCTGGAAGCTTCCTACCTTCACTTCGTCCACCAACCTTCCAGAAGCTTCATCTACTCACTTAGTTGAGTCTTCTAAAGCTTAGATTTCTAAGAAAAATACACATGAATGAAAGGTTGGGTGACGATCGATTGAGAAGACAAGGAGAAGAATAAGAGTGTTGCTTTAAAATAAAATGAAGAAGAGAAGGGAGATTTTAATGGGGTTTGAAATGGAGAGGAAAGAAGAGAATGAGTGGGTTTCTTAAGTCTCCTTAAGATTTTATCTTAGTGGAAAGAGTTCCACTGATCCTTCATGCACACACATGCATGCAACCAAAGCCCATAATTCCACTAACTTAACATATATAATATAATAATTTAATATAATATGATAAAATAAAATATCCTTCATTTATATGATGTATATACATGATACATATGCAATATATATGCATTATTATACACACATAAATATTATTTTAGCTTCCTATATTTATATATACATACATTTTAATCATCATTTAAAACAATATACATAAGCTCACATATATATGCATATATTCACATGCAATTACACGTACACTCACTCATAAATATATTAAATATTATTTATAAATCTATATACATAACACATATAAATATATAAAAAATATCCATGCATTTACCAACATCAATCTTGCAATTATACCCATCTCGTAACCACATTATTCACTATTTGATAATTCCATCAATTATTATCGTACCAATATCATAACATATATCAAACAACACATCATTTACTTCCCATATCATATTAACATATCACATAATTCCATATTTAATCTCAATCATACGCACGGATTAATTAACATTCATCACACATATAAGCAATGTAATATGCTATGTGTGTGGATGTGACAACTCTCTCCCTCTAAATTAGAATTGCATCCTTAAAATTCTAACCCCAGTTACCTATAAACAAGTGAGGATATTGCTATCTGTATGGTGATTCCATAACATTTAGTGGAATCTGTTTGTTCCTTAGCTGTTTTGCCTCACGAGCAAGAATTATGATTGACTCTTCACTATAAGATATATCAGACTGAACTTTTATATTCTCTACTAGTATGATATGTGAAAGATTGAACCTGTATCTTTGTAACATAGATAAGTGGAAAAAATTTTGAATTCTGTCCAGTTCTAGTGGTAAAGCTAAATGGTAAGCCAACGGCCTAATTCTTTCCAACAATTCATAAGGACCAATGAACCTTGGACTTAGCTTCCCTTTCTGACTAAATCATAAAATTTTCTTTCACGGTGATACTTTTAGAAATACCTTATCCCCGATGTTGCATTCAATATCTTTACACTTCATATCTATACAAGATTTCTATCGACCATATGCTGTTTTCAATTAATCTCTGATTAACTTCACTTGCTCTTCTACATATTGTACAATGTTGGGTCCCAATAATCGTTGTTCATTGACTTCATCCCAATTCAATGGAGTTCTACATCATCTCCTATATAATGCTTCATATGGTGCCATCTAAATACTAGATTAGAAACTATTATTACAAATAAATTCAATAAGGGAAATGTACCTGTCCCAGCTACCAATCCATTCTAAAACACAGGCTCAAACCATATCTTCTAATATTTAAATAATCCATTCGAATATCTATATATGGATGGAATACTGTGGTAAATATACCTTAGTGCCTAGGGCTCATTGGAAACTCTCCCAAAATTAGGAAGTAAATCGCAGATCTCTATTAGAAACAATGGATGATGGTACTCCATGAAGTCTCACTATCTCTTGGATATATAATTCTGCCAGTCATTCTAAGCAATAATCCATACATACATGTATAAAGTGTGTTAATTTAGTCAACCTGTCAATGATTACCCAAACAACATCATATTTACTCTGTGTTAGTGGTAGTCCTATAATCCATCATCACTCTATCCTATTTCCATTCTGGTATAGATAGTGGTGCAATAAACCTATTGGTACCTGGTGTTCAGCCTTCACTCATTGACACACTAAACATCTGGAAATGAATTCTGTAATATCTTTCTTCATACCTACCTACCAGTAAGACAGCTTTAAGTCCCTGTAAATCTTAGTAGTTATAGGATGATATGAATACAAACTATTATGGGCTTCATATAGTATCTGTCTCTTTAGTTCTTCAGCTGCTGGGATATAAATAAGATCTTTCTATCTTAATAACCCTTTAAAATCTAGAGTGAAGACATTCTGATTACCTGTCTAAACTTTCCTTAACTACTTTTGATATTTAGTATCATTCTGAGAAGCTTCTTTAATATGGGCAGGCAATAGAGGTTTCATTTGTAACTGTAATTTAGCCAGAACATAATCTGGTTGCACCGTCAATGTAGCATTCAATCATTGAATTTCCTCTACTAACATCATTGGTGACTATTGCATTGCTACTAAATTAGCTTTCCCCGGATGATAATCTATGATGTAGTCATAGTCTTTAATTAATTATATTCATCATCTCTACCTCAAAGTTAGTTCTTTTTACATCCCCAAATACTTCAAGCTCTTGTGATCCATATAAATGTAAGCCATATAAGTAATGTCACCATATCTTCGATGCAAACACAATAACAGCCAATTCTAGATCATGTATTGAGTAATTTCGCTCATGCGGTCTAAGCTGTTAAGAAGCATAAGCAATCACCTTCCATTCTTGCATCAGAACATAATCTAAACCATTTAGTGAAGCATCACTGTAGACAACATACTCTTTCCCTGGTGTAGGTAAAGTCAACACTAGTGCTTGGGTAAAACATTGCTTCAGCCGATTAAACTCTTCTAGCATTTCTTTGTCCACTTGAATGATATATCTTTCCATAGAAGTGTAGTCAGAGGTATAGCAATCATGGAAAAACCCTTTATAAATTATCTATAGTATCCTGTTAAACCCAGGAAACTACGTACCTCAATAATGAATTTTGGAGCCTACCAATTCGTAATGGCTTCTATTTTGCTAGGGTCAATTATAACACCTTCGGCTCAAATCACACGCCTTAAAAAGTAAACTTGATCCAACTAGAATACACATTTTGATAATTTCCCATATAACTGCTTCTCTCTCATCAGTTGTAGTACAAGACGTAGGTGTCAATCATGCTCTTTTCAATCTTGAGAGTAAATCAAAATGTCATCAATGAAGACCACAATAAACTAATCAAGATATTCTTTGAAACCATATTCATCAAAGCCATGAACATTGCCAGTGCATTAGTCAACCTGAAAGGCATAACTAAAAATTCATAGTGCCCATACCTCATGCAAAATGCAGTCTTTGGAATACTATTCTCCTGAACTCTCAACTGGTGTTAACTAAATCTCATATCAATTTTGGACAATACAGCTGCTTCTTTCAATTGATCAAAGAAATCATTAATACATGGTAAAGGATAACAATTCTTGATAGTCACCTTATTCAATTACCGATAATCAATACATATCTGCATCATCCCATCTTTCTTCTTTACAAATAATACAGGTGCACTCCAAGAAGATACACTTGGTCGAATAAATCCCCTATCTAGTAACTCTTATAACTTTTGTTTCAACTCCTTCAATTCAGTCAGAGCTATATGGTAAGGTGTAATAGATATCGGTTCAGTTTGAGGCAAGGTCTCAATCTCAAATTCAACTTCTCTAATAGAAGGCAATCCTGGTAATTCATTTAGAAAAACATCTAGAAAATCACATACTGTAAGAATCTCAGCTAGCTGTAATCTCGGTTCTCTGGCATCAACTATATGTGCCAATATAGCTTCACACCATTGTTTCAATAATTTCTAAGCAACTATTACTAAAATCAAACTATGAGCAATCAGTGGTTTAATTGCCTGTATGCCAATTGATTCATAATCTGAATACTGAAATGTAACAGTCTTCCTTTTACAATCCATCACTGCTTGATATTGAGATAACTAATCCATACCCAGTATCATATCATAATCTGTAAATGGCATCTCGATTACATCGATAGGGAAAATTATATCTTGTAAAACCAAGAGGCACTGATGATAAACTCTATTTACAAAAGCATCTTTCCTTAAAGGACTAGATATTAACATATCATACCCCAGTCTATCACTCATGATATCTAATAAGTATGTAACTCTAGTGTTGATATATGAATGACTCAATCGAGGATCAAATAATACTAGCACATCATGATTAAGAATATGGAAATTACCGATCATAACATCCACAGCTTATAAATCCTCTCTCTTCCATAGACTGTATACTTATTCTAAGGCTCCCACAATCTGGTTAATAGATTCACCCTCAACTACTATATGAACCGACATCACATTACTGTTATGGCACTCTTGAGCATAATGTCTCGCGCCTCCACAACGATAATATAAACATGTCCCTATTCTACAAGCTCCCAAATGATATTTACCGCACGTAGGACATAGTTAAAGTTCTGCCTCAGAACCACTACGACTAATAAACTGTCCACTTTGTACTCTATATGGTACCAGTGGTCTGAATCTAGATGATCGTGACACAAATGACCCTCTAAATCTACCCCTCTTATGTGAATTGGATGGAAAACTAAGGCCTCTACTATTTCCTAGCCTGCCGAGCTCAGTTCTCATCTTCTTTTTGAATCGTACGCTTTTAGCTCAAGATATTCGCTATCAATGTTGAAAAATTATCATAATTAAATCCCTGTACTAGAGATCTAATTCTGGGCTTCAAACCCTATTCGAATCTCTTGCACCTTTCTCGCCCTGAAGTTAGAATGTTACCAGCATAATAAGTAAGTCGAGTGAATATCTCATATATATTAAATATTCTTTAGAAATCCATATATATAACACGTATATATATCTATATATAATATCTACGCATTTACCAACATCAATCCTACCATTATACCCATCTTGCTACCATATTATTCACTATTCAATAATTCCATCAATTATTCACATATCATACAATTCCATATTTAATTTTAATCATACACAGATTAATTAACATTCATCATACATATAAGCAATGTAATATACTATGTGTGTGGATGTGATATGATACGTGTTTCTGTCCTGTAATGGCATATTTAAAGTACTGGTGTTTGTACGGAAGATTTACCTCTTCTTATAATGCAAAGTGTGTTTTTCTTTAAATGAAAAGAATTCTTGCATAAGTTTATATACCACTATTTATTATACTATTTTTTTAGTATTAAATATAATGTCAAATATATATCAATTTTATATTTATTACAATAAGCGTTTTCTAAAATTCTATTGTGCATTTAGAAGACCAAAAATTTTAAAAAGATAAAAATTAGTAGAAGAAAATAGAAAAAAATTTCCGAGTAAATAAGCCCTTAATTTTATAAAAGGATTTTAACAATAGATTAAATTCACACTTAGAAATTTCATATGCCTTTTCATTGTTAACATTATTTTCATAATAAACAAGAATAAATGAGTAAATTTATCATTAATAGTATCTCAAATTTTAAAAAATCATTTAATTCAAAATAAATAAAAAAATATATGCACTACTTAATTTGAAATGAAGGAGTATGATAAAAGGTATTAGTTTCCTTTAAATATCTCAATCCTATTAATTTAGACCGTTCGTTATAAAATAATGTAAATAATGCCCCTGGTATATATTCAACCTAGCAAATCAAATCATGTGGATTTAGCCAACAAAAATATTAGCATTCTACATTTATTTATAATAAATAATAAAAGAAGAGGAAATAATGGTGATAATGAGTGGAAATACTTCACTGTAAAAAAACTGATAATAAGTAAATCAATAAAATCAATAAATAAATAGATAAACTAATAAAGTAAAATAAATGAAAAGTAGGAGGAAGGAAAAGAAAAAAAATTAGATAATATTAAATTCTAATAAATAAATAAATAAAATAATTAAAAAGAGGAAAGAAGGGAAAAAAGAATGGTCCAAGGAAGTTCACAAAAACAATAAAAAAAAAGTTTATTTAAAATTCAAAAATCAAAATAAATAAATAAACAGAATATGATATCTATTTAAAACTCGGCTTCTCTTTGAACTTCCCCAAATCATCATTCAATTTCAAATCCCTAAAACCCATCATTTAGAAAACTTTCACAACTTTATTAATTTTATTTTTCAATTGATTGTCTTCACTATTTGTAAGACTATCATGTCTTTATCTCCCAGTTACTATAAGAAATTATTTAATTGCCTTTGTTACTCATTAGTAATGATATACAAACAAAAGGATGTCATTGGTAAAAAAAATAAAAAAAATAGAAAAAAAATATTAAATTGTTATTAATTTGGAACAAAATTGCAACATGAAAAACAAATCTTTGCTTATTTAAGTAGGAAAAATATGATGGCAAAGTTAGCAATCAACTTGTAATAAAGTTAGCAATCGTTAATATTTAATAACTCAATTTTATTTAGTTATGATTTTTAAAGTGAACAGAACATTTGTTGTTAAATTATTGAAATTACAATTCCATATACTAATATATACTAAATAATCAGTCAATTAACATTAAAATTAATTAACTAAACACTCTAAATGTACAATATTATAAATTTAAATTAACTAAACACTTGAAAATTAATTAACTAATTTAATTGTTATAATATTTTTAATAACATTATAAATATAAATTTAATTAAAATTTGATTTTAATCATATCATAGTTAAGAATGATAGATTTCTTTTCATGAATAAAATAACATGTTTAGTTAGCAATGGTTAAATAATCATATTAATGTTGTTGGTGTACAATTAGTTCTAAGTTAATATGCATAGTAAATCAATAATTTATACATCTTATTATGTAATCACGCTACTATAAAAGTACGGATCACCACTATAGCTTAAGGGTATCGTTCTCTGGGATCAAGAGTGGCTATGTCACATCCTCATTTTTTGCACACATTGTTATTATATATACTGTTAATGTATTATGCTTTATACGTGATTAATTTGGGCTAATGAAGTGAATTTTATATGATTTATGAATGCTATGAGAAATAAATGATGTGCTTACTGGTATATTACTAAATGATGAGACGATAGGATTTTTACGAGATCACTGAAAAATGATCGATTGTACTTATTGATACGATAATTAAATAGACGTATCATCAAAATGATAATTTATCGGATATGTCATCGATAATAATTGATGAAAAATAATATTGAGTACGCTTAAAATATTTAAGTGTCATTAATCAGGATAATTAACTGATCGTCTGATTCAGATCGTAAAAATTAATTGTATAAAATAAGATACATAAAGTATTTTATATGTATATGAATTATATGTATAAGTATACGAGAAATTAGATGAATAATAAATATATTAAGAGTATGCATACTTCAATAATATCGAATGATTAAAGACGAATATAAATAATTTATACAAATGGAATATATACGTATATACAAATGTATATATGATAAGAAATAATTGAATTTATAAGTATGAATAATTATAATATATAATTGAATTATAAGGTTTATTAAGAGTATACATAATTAATAATTATGTATGAGTATGGAAAGTATAAAACATATAAAAATATGGTTTAGTATTTATGGAAGGTATTTAATAAGTATAATAAATGTATAAGGAATTAAGGTATTATTATGTTAGAAATGGAATGATGATGTAGGATATTGAATTTATAAACTAAAGTTAAAAAGAAAAGGAATTATGAAGATATTATGAATTATTTAATGGAAAATAAGAATATAATTAAATAATGGAATTTTGGATTATTGAGATTTGAGAAATTATATTTAATGCGGTATGAAATATTGTGTTAGTGGAAGAGTATTTTAATTGGTCTATTGGTATTTTAAAAAGGAGTATGGGTATTTGAGTTAGTGGAGTGTAAAAGGAAAGAGAAATATTATTTTATTTGGTGGTGGAAAAAGATGGAGAATGGTATTTTATTAAATAATTATGTATTGATGTATAATTGAAGTATTTATATATATTCAAAGGAATTGATTAGAGGAAATAGAAATATATACATATAAAAATACTTATTGGAGGGTATTAAGGGTATATTAGACTTTTGTACGTATGCCTTAAGGGTCTTATGTCACACCTTACCCTATAAGGCATGACATGCTCCTCTAATATGCTTAACAGATCCTACTTCATGCTGAAATCCGCTAAACATATTACAAGGGATATTAAAACAAAATCACATAACTTGATGAATAGTAACTCATGAATAGTACTTAATGAATAGTAACTTGTGAATAATACTTTATGAATAGTACTCATCGGTATAGTAAACCAAAATCGACATTCCATAACGTTTATAAGTTAAAAGACTCTAAACAATATAGAAAACATTTATCAAACTCAATGGTATAGAAATTTTGATCATATTTTTTTTATCATGAAAATGAGGGAATTTTAAATTTTTGCTATCACTTAAATAAAAGCTATCGAAAAGAACTTTGTTAAATCCAGTCAAATTCTCATACAAGTAAATAGTTTTAAGATACTAAACCATGTAAAACTCAAGCATAACTATAATAAATATGTAAACAGTGCACTTATCTCTAGGTATTTTTCATAGTTGCATACTTACATCATATTTAATATAAACACATATACTAGATTAGCTACCTAAACATCCTTCCCCAATAGCTATAGCTTGCCAGGTGCAAATCTCGTCTAGCCTTTATTTTTATCACTACTATGATCTGCGTTCATAAAAAGGAACACTGAGTATAAACTCTATGGTGCATAATAAACAATGTTTAAATAACAAGGTTCAATAAAAATAATAACGAAAACAATAACAATTACATACCTTCTTTAATTTATGAAAGAATAAACATTCATAATCATCGACTAAATAATCATCTTGTATTGTCAAATTATTAAATTTATAAATCATACAAATAAATCATTTTGCATTCTTAACCATTTCCATTATATCAATAGCTTATGTCATAAGTTACAGTAACCTGTGACCCGGATGGGAGACGGGCCTCAATCCCACCCCTAAGGTGACTATATTATAACATACTGTCTATATCACAAGTTACAGTAATTAAATCATTGTAACCCGGATGAGAGACAGATCTCAATCCCATCCTAAGGTGATCTTATAATCTAGTGTGCACACCTCTCATCAAGGAGGGAACGGGTCTCAACCTTTAACCCGATGAGGAATATCTCATTGTAATATGTCTATTACTGGTTATAAAACATAATTCTTTTTCAACAATTCTCATCAAATTATACATGAAGGTGATGTCATATAAAATAAATTAAATAAATAATTATTCAAGTAAAACACATTTTTCATATAAAAGAATCCTTAAGCAACACAAATATCAATTCTGTAATCCATCGTAGAAAACAAACAATTAAATAATTATTTCACATAAAATCATTTATAAAATAAATATATTTTATATTTATTGTGCACAAACCTCAAATAGATTTTTCCTCTGCTTCCTTTCCTTTTCCTAAATTCTGCTTGTTAACTCCTTCAGCTGTATTTACATAATAATGACAGATCTATCAGAATAAGCTTAAAGCTTAATCTTTTTAACTATTGTTAAAATTACAGAGAAACTAGAATTCCCTTCACTTCCAAATCATTTCCAACATCATTAGAAATCAAACTTCCATATTAAACACACTTAACACCTTGTTTTATATTTCATTAAACTTTTCTTCCAAATTACAGAATTCTAACGGAAATCAGGCAGAGTTCCACCTGTAATTCGGATATCCCAAAATCAAATCTTCTAATATTATAAATCCACTTGTAGAAAACACAATTCCCTTCCTCCAAAACATCATTTCCATAACTCCATTTCACATTCCAACATAATTCACTATATATAATATAAAATCTCAAATTAAACACAATATACAACCATTTATTCCTCCAATATCCTATCCACCTAAATGTTTACACATTATTCACCAAATATCTTACATTCTCAATTATTAAAACACATTTCCATCATCATACACATTCAAACAAGATAAATACCATAAAAACCAATAATAGCCGAAAATATTCTTCTTACATATCGTTGGTTTGTTTCTTGAATTCTATGCTCTTTTAACGCTTCAAACCATTATTTTTCATTTTACTTCACACCTAAAGACATTTATTCCTCATCAAACGTTTCACCTATATGCATACCCTTCTTTGACCGAATATACAAACATACATTTTCATCATTTCCATTCCCTTCTTTCATATTTCTTATTATAATCATTCATTTTAACACATTTCCTTTCTTTATCCATCATTGAATTAAACTAAATGACATTTCTATAAAAACTTATGCTTGACCATCTTCTTTCTTCTTTATACTATGAGTTCTACATCATTTTAATTCAAACCAAGGATTAAATCATAATAAATATATATTATTCTACCTTAAAATCAATTTAAATCCACCTTAACTCAAAAATTCCCAAAAATCCCTAATTCATCTTTTACTTCCTCCAACTTAATCCTCCAATTTCTCAAGATAAAACTTATATCAAATGATAGAGAATCAAAAACTACAACTTTTTCTATAAAAATCTTTAAAAAATTTCATGAAAAATGGTTAGAAATTACGTTAAAGATGATTTTCTCCTTCTTCTTTTCCCCCCTTAATATTTCAACTTTCTCTCATTCCTTTCTTCATTTGTTACTTAATTTGTTAAATATTAACTTTTATTTACGTTAAGTTAGAAAAAGCACCATTTTAATCCTTAAATTTTTAAGGACTTACACTTTAACCCCTAAACTTTCAATTTTACCAAATAGGTCTTTCCCTAATCTTTAATATTATAATTAAGTCTCTAAAATTTTATTATTAGCAATTTAGTCCCTAAAACTAGAATTTCCAATATTGCCCTTACCAATTTCCAAAATTCCAACTTTACCCTTAAACAATTCCAATAATACCAAATGTATCATATTTGATATTCTTAGTTATATTTCAATCCTGAACACCTCCAAATAGCTTAATAGAATCCTTGTTTTACTCCGGACAAGATTCCATAGCTTAATTCGTCTAAAACGACTTACGCAATTGAAAATAGTGCATTTCACGGGGGGTCACCCATCCTCCCCTCTTAAGCACATTTAACTTTAATATTTTTAATTTGTATATTAAACTTAGTTTCTATCCCGAATGTTATTCTATTCTACTATATTCCTTGTCCCGAATACGTAATATTTAGTTACCGCGATTAACTCGATTATGCTTATGTAACTTAAGATAAGCTTAAATCCAAAGTTCTCAAAATTTACATTTATGCCATTAGTTCATTTTCTTAAGAATTCACATACACATTCTTCTAGCCCCTATTTATGGGTGTAACATCTTACACCATTTTATACAAAATATTCTTCCATTTTGGACCAAAATACACATTTTTCTCATTCATTCTCCATTTAGCTGAATTATTTTCTCTCCATTCTCTTTGATTTCCATCTTTCTTTTATCTTTCATACCTTGTTCTTCATTTCTACCTTAAAGAAAACCAAAATACATCATTTAATCTTCATCTTTTCTACTAAAACTAAATGTTTTAAGTAAGTTCATCAAGTTAAGATAAAGTACAAGCAAAGAAATCTTCATTTCCATATGCTCAAGTTGGAAATTGAATCATTTTCTTTATGAAGGCTGAATATATATGCTTCATCCTTTACTCCGTTGGCTTTGAATATTCAAGTTCATTCAAGGTTCATACATATACATTAAGGTTTGGACTGAATACTCTTTGTTCTTCTTCATTGACATGTTGACCAAACCTTCTTTGATGAGTATACTCTTATTCCTTTCCATTTTTAAGGTTGAACGAATCATTCCTTATTTATAGTTCAAGTTTGGAGCTTTAGATAAAAAAAAATCAGCAACTTTCATTGAGTAAGTCAAACCCTTTTTATTGAATATCTCTTGTTTTATTGATGATCTAACCATATAGCTTATGTTTATGTCATAAAGGTGTTGGTTTAGCATTGACGATGGCAAAACACAAAGATCTTTGTAAATCCAAAGCTTTTTCTTAAGGAAGTTTCATTTTAGTGAGGTTTAGAGTATTTGAGTTAAAGGTGAGTTTTGGTGTGACACCCGGGGATGATAAGGGTGGGGAGTGATCGCCGATGCCAGAAAGAGCACGGATAAGGAGTGGCTCCTGGCAGGCTTCTAGGCGGAGGGCCACATGAATGAACTGATCCCACACCTAGAAAAGAGGTCCTGAGATTGTGTAAGGATGGGGTTGTATAGTTGAGTGATTTTGAGATTGTATAGGTATAAGACTGTGCAATCAAGAATAACTTAAGTGATTAAATAGGTACTATCCATACCAATAAGGTGCACCTACCTTTTCGGTGCTCATTTCGTAAGAACTTCATAGTTAAGTGTGCTTGACTTGAGGTAATTA
Organism: Dalechampia spathulata; assembly: GCA_948192965.1. Taxonomy (NCBI): domain Eukaryota; kingdom Viridiplantae; phylum Streptophyta; class Magnoliopsida; order Malpighiales; family Euphorbiaceae; genus Dalechampia; species Dalechampia spathulata. The sequence goes on along the minus strand of CANYBF010011031.1, from coordinate 21,513 downwards.
TAGGATTGGCAACCTCTTAGGAAGTTTTCTAGGAAAGCACGTGAGTGAGGATAAAGCATGTTGGAAAGGTCTCATGTTGGGTTATGGAGGTAGTTGTTTAATACGGTTATTACAGTTTGGTATCAGAGCCAGGACCTCTCCTAGTATGGTGTGCTTCAAGGATGAACCAAGCAGAAGCTGGTAGGCAAGTGACACCTGGGGCTAATGAGGGTAGGGAGTGATCGTTGGTGCCAGACAGAACACAGACAAGGAGTGGCTCTTAGCAGGCTTCTAGGCAGAGGGGCACATGAATGAACTGATCCCACACCTGAAAAAATGGATCCTGAGACTGTGTAAGGATGGGGTTGCATAGTTGAGTGATTTCAAGATTATATATATATGGGACTATGCAATCAAGAATAGCTTAAGTGATTAGATAGGTACTATCCATACCAACAAGGTGCACCTACCTTTTCGATGCTCATTCCATAAGAACTCCATAGTTAAACGTGCTTGACTTAGGGAAATTATAGGATGGATGACCTCCTAGAAAGTTTTCTCGAGAAGCATGTGAGTGAGGATAAAGCATGCTGGAAAATTCTCGTGTTGGGTTGTGGAGGCAGTTATCTAATCAGGCTGTTACAGTTGGTAAGTTAAGATGGAGTATAAATCTAATTGATTTATGATTTTATGATGGATTCTTTGAGTTGGCCGAATTTTTTATGTTACAAAACTATAGTTTTTAATTGAATTATTGGTATATTAGATGATTAGGATTGTAAGAGATGATAAATAAAATGAGTTGATGTTGTGTGGGTGTGTGTGTATAGTGATTTCATGGTTGGTCAAATTACTTGAAGCTAAATTGCTAAAGGATGGTAAAAATTAAAATATGACTAAAAGAAATGGAAAAACAAAAGATTAATGCTTAAGATGATTTTTGAATATAAGTGAAAAATATGAGTTAAATTGATGATTATGATTAAATATTCATAATATGTTCATAATGAGTTCATATGATGAAGATGATGAAAATATGAGTTTGATTTAGTTTTGGTTAAGATTGGAATGTTAAAGTTGTTTATGATTAATTAATTAAATTGGTGAAAAATAAATATTAAGTTAATAATTAAGATATTTGATTTATTGATTATTGATAAGTGGAATAATATGATACCCTTTTATGAATATGATGTTTAAATAAGTGAAGATAGAATATATGTTACGATGATTTAATTGTTACATATTGAGAATTATATAATGTAATTGATTATGGTGATATATGAATACTATATTGTTTATGATATATGATATACTAGCACCACTGAGTTTTATGCTCAACATTTGTCAATTGATGAATGCAAAAACTAGTAAAGCCGAGGAACAAGGACGTTAGCAGTCGGCAGCTGGACCTTGAAATAAGTTATTGGTAAGGATTTAGATTTCATTCAGACTTGTATTCTGTAATATTCATACAATTGTCTAATATGGTACTTGGCAGTATTTTAAATAAGTTGGTAGTATTAAATTATTATGACAGTAATAATTTATGACGAACCATAAATAAGTAAACTATAATGTATGTATAATAATAACTCTGATAAGTTGATGAGATAATTATGATCGCATGATATTGCCAAGGAATGATAAATGGAATGGAATGGAATAAATGATGGATCGTTATGCATGTGTTAAATGTTTTTTAAAAAAAAGTTTACGGTGTAATGTATGGAATCTCTTGTAGGATGTTTATCAACTTTCTAGCGTATAAAGTTGATATTCATTCTATGAGAGCATGTTATGCAGTTACAAGACATGACAGGCTAAGCATTAGCTATTGATTTTATTAATTATTTAGATGAACAATGTATTGAATCATTAATTAATCATCTAAAAAAATAACAAATAAGCATATTAACTAAGTTTAGTATTCATATTATACAATAATGTAAGGTTGGACAACAATGAACAATCATAAAAGCTTCAATTAATAGGCAAGTTTACTAACTTCAAAGCAATGTTTAAATGTAAAGTTCTTTCTTTTAAAAAAGTATTTTACCTACTAAAGCTAAACTAACACTTACTTTCATGACTACAAGGTTAACTTTAGTGATTAAGTTTAATTTCTACACTTTATGCCTTCAAATTAATTAACTTTTATGTTTAGGTAGTTATAATTTGGTGTTATTAAGTTTTTTTGGTTAAATTAAACCTTATTTCAAAGTAATTAATAGAACTAAATTAATATTTGCATGTTATAAAGGTTCATTCTAAAATTAAACATAATGACAATAATCATAACTTAAGAATATGAAGAAATAAATGTATTCATAATAGAAAGGAAATTAATTCTATTCAAACATCATCCAATCCTTATAAACTACTATCAAACTATAATTGAGAATTAAATAAAGTAAATAAACATTGAAAATAAAGAAATTATAACCATAAATAATTCACATTAAAAATAAAAGGAGATGAAAATAAGAAGAAACACGAACAAATCTTTTGTTACTTTGGCTTTAGATATTCTTGCTCTCTCTCAATTCGATTATCTTCTCAATGTCTTGATGAAGAATTATCACAGAAAAAGAATATAGAAGAGAAGATTAGTAATCAAATTGACACAAAATTTGTTTAGTTTCCTTCTAATTTCTAAAACTATAACCTAATTCTCTAATAATGCTCTCCTAAAGAGGAAACCTCCCCCTATAATGTGGAATAATCCCCCCTAAACCCTATTTTTCTACCCTCTGTTACATATAAAACTCCTAGAGAAAGGGTATTTGCATATGTACTATCATGACCTTTTAAAAAATGATTAAACGACTTTAATTCAGAGTAAAAAAAACATGAGAAATCGTTATCAAAATGGTCAACACGAGTTATGTAAGCATGAACATGACTCGTGGGAAGCTTGTGGAGTGCAAAACTCATAATTTCTAAATATGATGTAAGGAACATGACTTATGTTCCCTTGAACACGAGTCGTAGGACCTAATGCGTGAAAAACACCTATCCTAACATGCTTAACATGAGTTGTGGTGCCTAAAACATGACTCTTGGGACCTAAATCTAATGAAATTATGCATGAATGTCAATTACTATAAAACATGCAATATGATGTTAAATTGCATCAAATTATAAACTAAGGATGGTTAACACACACAAATTAGGTCTAAAACTAAAGTAATATGTATATGAATGAGAAATATGACTAAAACGAATGAATAATGCTAAGTATGCAACATTATGAGTATGATGCATAAAATGATGAAAAATGCATGAAATACTAAATAATATGATTAAATTTAAAGGTAAAAGCATGAAAATAATACTTGAAAGAATATTATAATAAGGGAAAAATATAGATTAAAATCATTATTATCAGATGACTTGATTAATATTGTCAATCATAAACGGTATATCATTTTAAATTAGCAATGATATAAAAAGCAATTGTTATTTTGTAACTAATTATGTATCAGTACAATTTTGCAAGTGATACTAGATCGTTGAAAATTTCCAATGATTTGTTTTATCCATTGCTATTAAATAAATTAATTTTTTTATGTACATAAGTCATTTGAATTTCAATAATAAGAATGATAAAATTTTATTTTTCTTAATAATCATTCAAATTTTATTTTACTAAACTTTTTTTAATTAATAATTATACATTACTTAATTTTATAGAATACTTTTATTTAATTAGTAAGGATTTTTAAAATTTTTAAGATATTAACAATGTTTAAAAATTAATTACTAATTTTAGGAAAAATATTCATTTCTATTGGAAAATGAGCTATGTTTCTAAAGTGCAATGGTTTATATTCTATTTTTAAATTGCAATAATTTTGTTATGATTGCTAAATTGGCAATTGTTATGTTCCGTTGTTAAAGTGCACCTTCGAACTATTATAATTTTAAAGTCGGTTATAGTTAGATTTATTCATTAAAAATATAAAAGTAATTAATTAACCTATAATTAAGTACTTAATTGAATGATATATATTTTAATGAATTATTTATAATAAAAAATTAGTTTAAAAAATATTATTTTAAATTGTTTTATCATACATCAATAATAAATTTAATTTTCAATTTGAATTTCGTTAATAACCATTGAACTACATTTTTTAGAAAATAATTCCTTTACATTTTAAATTGATAAATAATTTATTTATTTGTTTAGAACTATTTTTCTAAATTGTTGGTATTTAGAAATGATATTTTTTTGTGGCAAACTTAGCAACTGTTTTTCTTTTTTTATTTATCAGGAATTTACAATCCGTTTGGTTGTTACAAACTCAATCCCTATGATCATCATTGTAAAAGCCAACCAACTCCACATTCTAACACAAACCTGATGAAGGTTATAATTAAAAATGTTAATATCTAATATTGTAATTTATTAGATAATTAGAGAACCCAACGTTTCATATGATATTTCAGTTTTTTTGCTTAATCATTTTTTAAATTCATAAAACATTTTCTTAAAAAGAAAAAGAACATGAAGAAATCGTGAAGTATTTTTTCTTTTTGGATATCAGAGATCTCAGATTTTTCTCATACTGGTAGGTTTCTTGGATCCTTACCATTTTATAATATGTAATTCTTCTATCTTTTTATTTTGTTATTTTCTTTTTTGAATAATCAAAGTCATATTTTATGAGGTATAAATTTCTGCTTAGGGTTTTTGAATGGATATTTTGATGTTTCCATTATTTAATTTTTGGTTAAAATGATGTGTATGTGCTACTTGTTGGTTATTTAAACTTGTTACCGTTAGCCTTAATTACTGTTAATATTTTCTTATGTTTTTGTAAATAGGAAAATAAGTAATCTGCAGAATATTTCTGTTAGAGTATTATTAGGACTCTTTTTCTAGTTGTTGATCAATTATTTGTACTGGAGGAAATATGGGAGCACGTTGCCAAAAGCTTCCTATTTTCTAGTCTTGTTTGTTGAGTTTTTCATATATAAAAATGGTGCTTGGTCTGTGTTTAATACCATCATCACAAAAAGAGTGAAATTCATTGTGTTGTTCTCTTGATTGTTTTTCCAATTTGTTCAACATTTGGTATCAGAGAAAGGTCGATCAAGGCCTGAAACATGTATCATCTTGAGATTGAGAGAGCAAGGAGAGAGAGAGAGCTGAAAGAAAGAGAGGATGCCGCCAGAGAGAGAGAGAGAGAGTTGAAAGAAAGAGAGGATGCCTCCAGCCATGCTTCAAATAGAGAAAGCGTGTCGAGTCAAGAGAAGGAGGGCTCAGTTACGATAAAATATCCTATGTTGACAAAGAGCAATTATGCAGCATGGGCTATTAAAATGGAAGTATTTATGATGGCTCAAGGTGTCTGGGAGCCAATCGAGTCTGAAGGTCCAGTTGATAAACGAAAAGATAAGATGGCATTGGCGGCCATCTATCAAGGTATAGGTGAGGATACCTTGCTTCAACTAAGGGCCCAGAAGACAGCTAAGGAGGCATGGAATATGCTCAAAATTAAGAACCAAGGCGCAGAAAAGGGGAAGGAGGTTAGAACTCAAACCTTATGGAGAGAGTTCGAGGAACTGGGGATGAGTGATTTAGAGACAATAGATGATTTCTCTGGAAAACTCACCATTATTGTCAATAAATTAAGAAGTCTTGGTAACATAGTTGAAGATAAGAAGGTGATTAAAAAGCTGTTACGTTCTACTTCCTTAAAATTTCTGCAGATAGTTTCCGCTATAGAGGAATTTAGTGATCTGAAAACCAAATTGATAGAGGAGTTAATTGGATCACTAAAAGCTCATGAAGAATGATTGCTTGGTTGTGGAGATAATTCAGCTGAAACAGTTCTTCTTACTAGAGCCGAGTGGAAGGCCAGAGAGGAGGAAAGCTCTTCCAAGAAAGCTCAAAATGATAATGGTGGAAGAGGAGGTAGAGGTCGTGGCCGTGGGCGCGGCTGAGGTAGAGGGTGTTACAATGGTGATTCAAGTCGTGGTGGTAATGATGAATCAAAGACACAGAGGAAGAAATATGATAAGAGTAGAATCAAGTGTTACTGTTGTGGCCAAATGGGTCATTATGCTGCAGAATACCCATCGAATGAATGGGAAGAGAAGGCCAATTTAATACAAGAGGAAGAAGAGGAAGCCTCTTTGTTGTTAATGGAAACAGTAACTCTCAATTCATCTCAAAAGGAAGTGGAGTCTCTTTTGTTGATGTTGGAAATGTGTGAGCTCAAGGTGAAACAACAAATGGAGCCAGAAGTTGCACTAGTAAATGAAGTGGTAAAATAGCAGCCATCCAAAGACGGCGTAGAGACTACTTGGTACTTTGATACCGGAGGCAGCAACCACATGTCAGGTGATAAATTTTTGTTTTCAAGAATTGGATACCTCAATTACAGGAAGAGTAAAATTTTGGGATGGTTCAATTATTGAAATCTATGGACGAGGATCAATACTTTTCAAATGCAAAAATGAAGAGCATTTGATTCTGTCCGAAGTATACTATAATCCAAAACTTAAAAGCAATATTCTGAGTCTTGGACAACTTGACGAAAATGGTTGTAAAATTATAATTGAAGGTGGTTTTATGAAAGTCTATGACAGATTGAAGAATTTGATTGCTAAAGTTAAAAAACAGTCAAATAGATTATATGTGGGCAAATTTCGACTTGCTAAAGAAATTTGTCTCATGACAAAGCTGGAAGAGCAAGGATGGCTATGGCACGCCAGATATGGTCACCTCAATTTTCACTCCTTAAAGAAACTGTCCAGCAAGGGAATGGTAGATGGAATGCCCAAAATCAATCAATCTACTCAAATCTGTGATGGATGCATAATCGGTAAGCTCCATAGATCACCATTTCCACAGAAAGCTATATTTAGAGCAAAGGAGCCACTTGAACTCGTCCATGGAGATCTGTGTGGACCGATTTCATCACCCACATGCAGAGGTAACAAGTATTTTATGCTGTTAGTTGATGATTTTTCATGATTTATGTGGGTTTATATGTTGAGGAGTAAGGATGAGGCACTACCAGTGTTTAAGAAGTTCAAACTTAGAATTGAGACTAAAAAAGAAAGAAAATTGAAGGTTTTCAGAACAGATCATGGAGGAGAATTCATGTCTATTACCTTTAAAGAATTCTGTGAAAATGAAGGGTTACAAAGACACCTCACAACACCATATTCACCTCAGCAAAATGGTGTGGTGGAGCGAAGAAATCAAATAGTTATTGAAATGGCCAGAAGCATGCTTAAGAATAAGGAGATGCCGACAAATTTTTGGGGAGAAGCAGTTAAAACAGCTGTATACATCCTGAACAGAGCACCAACAAGGAGCACTGAAAATTCAACACCATATCAGCTGTGGAACAAAAGAATACCAAAAGTACAGCATATGAGGGTCTTTCGCTGCATTGCTCATGCAAAAAAAATTATCTCCACATCCTCCTAAATTAGCTGATAGGAGTGTGAAGACAATCTTGCTTGGTTATGAGGAGGAATCCAAGGCATACATGTTGCTGGATCCTTTGGAGAACAAAATCATTATGAGTCGAGATGTAGTGTTCGAGGAAGGTAAGAGCTGGTGCTGGATAGAAAAACAAAAGAATGTTGATACTGAGAATATTTTCACTGTGCATCAATCTAACATAAGGGATAAAGTTCCCAGAACTAACAAAAATCAAGGTGAAAATCAAGGCAATACCGGAAAAAATTCACTATTAACTCATTCAACTCCAGCCACGACATCATCCTCAGATTCCTCGACTCCAAAAAAATATAGATCTTTACAAGAAATCTATGATGAAACAAGAGAGGAGGTAGGGCTTTGTTTTGTCTCCATCGAAGAACCAGCCTCTTATGAAGATGCTGTCAGAAACGTGAATTGGAAATTGGCAATGCAATAAGAAATTCAATCCATAGTGCAGAACAGAACCTGGGAACTAGCTGATCTACCGTTGGATCACAAAGCAATTGGTTTGAAGTGGATTTACAAATTAAAGAAGAATCCAAAAGGTGAAATAGTCAAGCATAAAGCGAGGCTCGTAGCAAAAGGGTATGCACAAAAGTTTGGAATCGATTATAGTGAGGTGTTTGCACCTATGGCTCGACTTGAAACAGTGAAATTGGTGATAGCTCTTGCTGCCAACAAGATGTGGGAAATTTACCATATGGACATCAAAACAGCGTTCTTGAATGGTGAACTTGAAGAGGAAGTATATGTAGCACAACCTGAAGGTTTCAGCAGTAAAGAATATCCGCGTAAAGTCTTAAAACTTCACAAGGCCTTATACAGATTAAAACAAGCACCGAGGGCATGGTACTCCAAACTCGACAAATGTCTGAAATCTCTTGGTTTTATGAAATGTCCTCAAGAACATGCATTGTATAAGAAAGATCAAGGTGAGAATGCTATGATAGTTGGTGTTTATGTCGATGATTTGATCTTTACAGGTTCCAATCAGCTTGTCATTAATCAATTTAAGCAAGAAATGCATTGCAAGTTTGAGATGAGTGACTTGGGTTTGCTTAGCTACTATCTTGGCATCGAGGTAAAACAAAATCAAAGAGAAATCACTCTTTGTCAAACTGTATATGCTAAGAAAATCTTAGAGAAGCTTGGAATGGGGGAGTGCAACCCTTGCCAAATTCCAATGGAACCGAGAATCAAAATGAGTTAGTTTGTAAGTGGAGAGCCTTCAGTTGATGAAACGTAGTATAGAAGTGTCATTGGGAGTCTGAGATATTTGGTGCATACCCGGCCAGATCTTGCCTATTCTGTTGGAGTCATGAGTAGATATATGGAAGCTCCAAACACATCACACTTGACTGCAGTAAAGCAAATTCTTAGGTATGTGAGAGGAACTTTGAATTATGGTTGTGTTTATCAGAAAGGACAGTCAAGCCTAGAGCTTGTGGGTTTCAGCAATAGTGACATGGCAGGCGACATCGATGATAGAAAGAGCACTACTGGAATAATTTATTTCTTAGGAAATAAACCTATAACATGGGTGTCTCAAAAGCAAAAAATAGTGGCTCTTTCATCTTGTGAAGCTGAATATATAGTAGCTACAGTAGGAACTTGTCAAGGAGTTTAGCTTGGAAGAGTACTGAGTAATATCAGTAAAGAGAAGGTGAATGCCATAATGAAAATCGACAACAAATCTGCAATAGCACTAGCAAGGAATCCTGTTTATCACGACAGAAGTAAGCATATTGATACCCGTTATCATTTTATTTGAGAATGCTTACAAAATGGAGACATTAAAGTGGAGCATGTGAAGACAGAATTTCAGCTTGCAGATATGTTAACAAAACCACTCGCAAGACAGAGGTTTGCAGAACTACGTGAGAAGATTGGAGTGGAAAACATTACAAAGTTTGGGTAACAAGTTTAGGGGAGTGTTTGTTGGTTATTTAAACTTGTTACCATTAGCCTTAATTACTGTTAATATTTTCTTATGTTTTTGTAAATAGGAAAATAAGTAATCTGCAGAATATTTCTATTAGAGTATTATTAGGACTCTTTTTCTAGTTATTGATCAATTATTTATACTGGAGGAAATATGGGAAAATGTTGCCAAAAGCTTCCTATTTTCTAGTCTTGTTTATTCAGTTTTTCATATATAAAAATGGTGCTTGGTCTGTGTTTAATACCATCACCACAAAAAGAGTGAAATTCATTGTGTTTTTCTCTTGATTGTTTTTCCAATTTGTTCAACACTACTTGTACAATTCTTTCATCTTTTGATCATAATCATATTTTCTTTCAAAATTTTTTATTTGAAAGTCAATTTTAGGGTTTAGAAGGGTGTGTTCATGAAATCTAAAATGTTATTCGAATAAATTCATTTTGTTAATTAGGATTCATGCTAAGGGAGCAGAATTTGTTCACACGTAAATCTTCATTTTCTTTGGTTCATCGAACATCTTTTTACAAAACCTTCAACCAAATTAATATGCATGTTGTGTGTGCCATTAGTCTAATGATTGCAGCCTTTAATTTAATTTATTTTTATTTTTTCTCTTTACTTTCTTCATGATCCCAGTATTTGCAACATGATTGAAAGAAGGTGATATTGTTGAAATTATCAAAGACATTCTTAAACATGTGTTTAATCCTATTGATAGCAGGTGCAAAAACTTAAAATAAAAGGTATTCGTGTATGATGCATTTCCTCTGCTTTCTCAAGACAAGTGGATAAATGGTACATCTCACTTAAACTTGCCTTTGGATTTCAGCTTCATATGGGCAAGACCTTTACTTTATAGTACATGGTTTTATTTTTTCTCCTCCCTTCTTATTTGGTTTATTTTTCATTTTTCTCTATTTTTGTTTTTTTTATAAATATTCCTTGGTATTGATAATAGCTTAGATCATGGGTTCATAAAGAGCTTTTAAATCAATCTAGTCATTAACCCAAAAATATTAGAGGGTCATTAAACTTGCCTTTGGATTTCAACTTCATATAGGCAGAACCTTTACTTTTCTAGTACATGGTTTTATTTTTTTTCTCTTCCCTTCTTATTTGATTTATTTTTCATTTTTTCTCTACTTTCCTTTTTTTTTAATATTCTTTGGTATCAATAAGAGTTTAGATGATTGATATATGACAAGCTTTTAAAGTCGGTCTAATTAGTAACCCAAAAACATTAGAGGGCATTAACCAAATGTTTGTTATTATGAAATCCTAGAAATATTATCCATTGTAGAGAAGCAACAAATATTTAGTTATATTGATAAAAGAATTTCTTAGACATAAAATTATGACAGAATTGATGTTTTTGCCATTATTTAGACAGTTGAAATTGAAAGTTTCTATACTTCTTGTTTGGCTAAATATTGGATATGTATTTTCATGCAATCTTGTCCATTTAGAGTGTTGTTGCTAATTGTTGGGCATGATGAGGATGGTTTAGCTTATAAGTTCTTAATTTCCTTCTTATTTGTTTGCTTTATAGTTTCTTATATGCCAAATTGTTGTGGTAATAAGTTATAAAGTATATATTCCCATGTATATTTGTAAAAATAAGAAAACTACAAATATCATATTAGGGAATATATAAGTGTTAAGTAGCAAATTAATTCAATAATTAGTTAAAATCTTAGTTCATGGCAAGTTTTCATATAAAATTTATTGCCCTACCCTCCCTAGAATTTTACTAATTTTTTGCGTTAAAATACTAATCAGTAATGAAGTTATGACTCATATTATAATCAACATAATTGTGCATCTGTGATTGTCTGTTATGGTGCTGTTATGTGTATTATGTTATTACTAGGTTATGTTAATATTTCAACTTTATGAGAGGCAATAATTTCTTCTTAGTTATTTGATATAAACTATATAGCTATATATATAGAAGTATTATACTCATCCATTTGGAACATATTAACAATGCAATGCAAATGATATTAGTTCAAGTTCATAAGTGCTAATAACTCTTTGCAAGAGCAATACAACAAGGTATTATATTTCTTATCCAAAACCTCCCTACCCTTACTTCTCTTTCTGACATTTTTGGCATTTTGATTTTCAAGGTGGGTTAATGAAGAGTTTGATTATATAAGTTGTTGACATGTTATATTAATTTTATGCTAGATATCATTCTTCAAGAAGTGAGAGTATCCCACTTTCCATTTTAAAGCAAGTTATGGAAGAAAAGGTAAAACCTTGATGATGTCATCGATCATATTATGGGAAAAACATTAAAATATTTATTTTTCTAGTCTTATTATTATTAAAACTATAACTTAGATTATGCATTCTTCCAACTCATCATCAAGTTCCCACCTACCTAGGGATATTTTATGAGGAGAGATTCATCAACTCAAAGAGCATATTCAACAATAACAAACTTGAACTGAGAAGCAGATGACTTATATGTGTTAGAATTTATAGGTTTCTTTAAATGTTTAACATTAGTCATTATGGTGAAAACTATGTGTAAGTATTACATTTAATTGATATTATTATGGTTAGGATACATGAAATGTTTTTACTTATTATTTTGGTATTTAATGAAGAAATGTCATAGCTAAATGCATGAATCGCTTATGAATCTTATGGGTATTCAAATGAATGAATGTTGATTTGATGTTTTTATGGTTAATATTAATTAATTTATTAGTTTACTCTTTTAAAATAATTAATTTATATTTTAAATAAAATTATTATAAAATTAATTAAGTTTACTAACTAACTAGAAATAATTTTTAAAGAAAATTTATTGGTAAGTAGGAACCATTTAGCAATTATAACTATTCATATATTAATTACCAATAATTTTGAAATTATTAATAATTAATAATGATATCAATTTGTTATAATATTGAAATCATTTATAATTGTTGCTAGGTAACATCAAATATAGTTAATTGTAAAAACTTTCAAATTGTTGCAAATTAGAAAAAAAAAAAAAAGCTAACTATTCTAAATTTGCAACACTAAATAAATAGTTTTAAATTTGTAACCATTGAAAATAGTTATTAAATATGAATGAATTATATGTTTTCAATTCTCCAACAAATCAATTATATGTTAACATGTAACTATTAACATTATTGTATCAATATGTAAATGTTATAAAATGGAAACAATATATTTTATTACTAAATTATTGTAAAATTAGCAAACATTTACCAAAATGGTTAGCATTGGATTTGTAACTAACAATTTAGCAATGCATTGCTTTGGTTATTAATTAGTTCCAAAACAATATTTAGCAATTTTTTAGCAATTGTTTGATTAGTAGCTAAATTGTTATTTTTTTTTATAATGAGGTAAATCAAATTGATCTCTCAACTTTAATGCTTTCTTGACTTTTTTATTTTATTTTTGTAGTAATATATCCTAATATAATTATCTCAAGAATTAATTGAAGCTTCCCATAATAAATATATACATATATATACTACGTAATGTACTATCTATCCCATAATACATACATACACACACATATATATACATATAAAAACAATCAATTTATGACTAGGATTTTGACAAGATGCTACCAAAAACCTTTTCTTTTTTAAGATTCTTAACTTTTACTTATTACATTTTTTAAAAATTGGAACAATAGTAATAATTTAATATTCATATACCTCTAGATATTATCAATTATTATATAAAAAAATGTAATATATACAAATAAATAAATATATTATTATTATTATTATTATTATTATTATTATTATTATTATTATTATTATTATTATATCTTATACATGTTAATATGTATTCAATATATAACTAGATGAATGAATTTTGATGGTTTATGAATTACATTTAGATGATTTAAGATTAGAGGTGAGCAAAAATTAGTAAAAATGGGAAAAATCGATCAAATCAATATTATTTGATAATTTTTGTTTAGTTTTTTAGTTTCTTTAGCTTGGTTTGGTTGTAATGTAGTAATGTTTGTATTTTCAAGTTTTAGTTCGATTAAAGATATTGAATAATTGAACAAACCAAAAAAATGAAAAGGTAAATTATAAAATATATTAATATTTAAAACTTCATAGTTTTATGTCGATTATTAACCCTATGAATTTAACTCAATTTGAATCCTTATTTTATCATCTTTTTTCCATATCATTATCTTCTTTTCTTACCATCTCCTTTACCAAACCACTTATACCTTTTTAATTCTGAGTATATCATTAATTGATCTTATAAATCATTACCAATGACACTTGGCTCCTAATGTAGTACATTTTTATTTTTAATATATCACTAATTCCTCTAATGAGTCACTATCATTAAAAAGAACTCAAAATAGAGAATATGGTAGGATTTAAAAATAAGAGGCTTCATGTTTTAAACTTTTCATTACCTATAAAAGTTCCACTATCATTAACACCTTTTTAGTACTCCTTGAGCTAATCCCTTAATAATTTCATCCATTAATGATAGAAATACATTTATTTACTAATATGATGGTAAATATTAACATTAATATAAATTAGTCAAAATATCTTATCCATTGAACTATGATTGCTAGATAGCATTCCAAGCTTCAACATTACACTAAAAGCAAGAGAAGTGAGGCATTCAGAACCTATTATAGTGCAGACATTAGCCATCATATCCACACATATAGTATCCTTGTATGCATGCATTTTATACATACATTATAGTGAATGATTGATTAGTGCATGAAATGCATGAATGCGATATGATGTATGAATGCTTTGATATGATGAATGTGATATGTCCATATCATATGGTATTGATAAAGAAAAATGAAAAGAAAGTGAAATGATGATTAAAGAAGTGAACATGCACTAAAGATGCAAATTTGACATGCTTTTATTGAATGCTTTAGATGAAGCTTTATGATTGAATTTATATGTGTAAGGTGGTGTGTTGGCATGTTTCACATGTTATTGTGTAATAAAGTATTGTTTAAAATGTTCGAATATAAGTTAAAGTGAAGTTAGAAATAATAGTATGTTAAATGGTAAGTTAGGACATAAATGACATTTCATGAAAAGAAAAGGTTGTTATTGGAAACCATGTTAAGTATGACTTATATCTATATTATTATGATGTATGGTATATTTAATCCTTATGTAATCATGATATAAATATGATGTGAAAATGGTTATGAAAGAAGAGGAAGTAAATTGGTGTAAATAAGTAATATTAGCTTACCATATGTTAACATATGATTGGTTCTTTCTTAGCATAGTCAAAATTAAGTCTAATATTATCTAAAGGAGGAAGCCAAGTCAATTTTCATTCCTTCTCCATTTCATATTTGGTTTCTTCTTCTTTTCTTTCTCTTTGCATTCTAACTTAAGAAAAAACAACATTCAAAGGTAAGATCACGTGTAGAATTTGGTTTCTATGCTTCTTTTATGTTCTATGCGCTCCATATATGTCTTCTGCTTTTTCTTCTTCATGCTTTCTTACTTATCTAATGAAGAAGTAAGATAATGAAGGGTTTGTGATGATTGCATATAAACGAAAGAATTTGGATTGAATGATAAAGAATAAGGAAGTTAGGTGATGAACTTGGTGTTATGTTGTAGCCGAATCAATTTTCATTATGGTATGTGAAATTTATGTTAATCCCTAACTTATATCACGTAAATATGTCACCTTGTTTACTATTTAAAGTGTGAAAATGATGCTTAAAGGTGTTTAGAAGGTTTGATATACTAAAAGAGTGATGGAAAGATGATAGAATAGGATGGTAACTTGAAACCATACTTGTTGCCTAATTTGGGACTTTTTGACTTTTCATTGTTGTATGGAACAGTATTGTGTAATCCTTGCATTCTTGTAAAAATATGATTAAATAATGTATTTAGATGATTAAAATGGGATTTGGTTGCATGTAGAGGTGAATTATGGCATGAATATGCTAAATAGGTCACTAAGGAGGCAATAAGGTATATTATTTGGGTATGTTGTGTGCATATTACTTTAAAGTATGGATATGTGTTTTGTATGCTGGCTAATTGGACCTGAGTTTGTGTATAACATGTATATGTATGTTTGCATTTAGTATGACATGATTTCAATGTCATTTGGAAGTTAAAATGATGAAGGTATGCATGAAGAAACTTATAAGGCAACATGTGAACCATAATGTGTAAGTTATGTGACTTTTGTGTATTATGAGAGATATTAATGTATAATTGTACGTCTGGATATATTGCTTATAGATATGACTTAAGACAACATGTTCATGCCTTAAAAGTGACTATATGACTAAGATATGATGGGGGGAAAGAATTGTATAAGTTAATGGTATATTGAAAATGTGCATTTTAGTGTAGCATAAGGAAAAGGTCATCTTGTGTGGTTGTTTGCATACCAATTATCATGTGATACTTAAGATGTACATGTCACATCCACACACTTAGAATATTTAAGTGCATAAGTCAAATATGTGATGGAATGGGTAAATTATGCTTTTAAATGGAATTATGGAAGAAAATGGAAAGTGAATGTTTATGATGAAAAGTTATGTCAAGTTGATAAACGATAAGTATTCTAAAGGTAAATGTTGTATAGAAAGTGTTTAATGTGATTAATGAGGCATTGGTCATAAGTTGGCGATTATGATGAATGCTTAATGAATTCTTAGTGTTCATGCTTTTATGTGTTATTAGATTGAAGTATACAAGTATATTTTGGATTAGTATATGCATTAAGTATTAATTTATACATATATTATATATTTATGATTTATAAGAATGTTATTTTAATGTTAAAGGCTTAAGGCCTTAATGAAAATAAGGTATAATAATGATTTAATGTCTTATATGTAGGTATATCTAATATATATATATATATATATATATATATATATATATATATCTATATGTATGAGTATTATTATGGCTAGTATGAAAGGTGGCAGTATGTGATTAGCTTGGGCGTCAAAAGTCAATAATTGTAGGCTTATTGTATGTATTTCTTCTTTTCCCCCTTTATTAAGTATTTAACCATATTATTGTTGGAAGAAAACTCTAAGTATATGAATTCATCTTCATCCTCCTCTCCTTTTCATGTTTAAAATCATGACATACAAGGATTGGATGATCCAGGTATGTAAAACATGTTTTAAGTTTGTTTGTTGCCCTCTTTTCACTTCTTATGGATGCTTCTCCTCTTTGGTTGCTTTTCCTGTGATTTTTATGGGGTAAAGCCATAGCTGGTTGTGTGGATATGGAGGTTCTTGATTGAGTGATTTTTTGTGTGATTTTGATGGAGGATGGTTACTAAGAAACTAAATTGATTTACTTTTAATGGAGGAGGTTGCAGTTTGGTGTTACTTGACTTGTAGTTTAAGTTTTTATGCTATTTTATTACTGCCCTAAGCTTGAACAGGTACAATTCATGGCCGTGGGGATGAGCTTTTGATGGAATGATGTTTAATGTGTGATTTGGTATGCTTTAAAGGTGTTAGAACAGTGTTATGTATGAGGTTCCACTTAGAGCTCTTAATTGACAACATCCAGCTTTTATGTTTATTTGGTGTTTATGTGCATGTGGCTGCCTAAATTATGGTATAGAATGCTTAATTTAAATGTTAAGAGGTTGTATGTGTGTTTTGAGATTAATTCATGAAGGTTTGGGGCATGAGGATATGAATTTTCATATAGAGGACAACATTTAGGTACATTTTAGTGATGTTGTTTGTGCCTTGGCATATTGCATGTTTTTGTGCTTTAGAGCTACCTAAAATGACTTGTCATGAATGTGTGATATATGTATCAATGTTTTATGTTGTTAAGTTGGCAATGATGCATAGATTTTGGGTTATATTTGAGGGTTTTGTGCATGGATATGCATAGGAGAGACTAGTTTATGATTTAGAGCATATGTGTGTGTAACTTTAAGCATATTGAGAGTTGTGTATGTCTTTTTTCAATAATGTATCAATTGGTTATATTTTCATCATAGAGCATGAGATTTGTGTATTGGTTATGATTTAAGAGTTATTTATGATGGGGATATAAATTGTATAAGTCGGTGCATATTGCATGGTGTTTTATGATTTCATGCATGAAGCATGAGTAATTAGGGGGTTTCCATGTAATGTTTTTTAAGGAAACCTTACTTACTTATATTCCCTGCTACAAGTAAGATATTTTGGTCATGTGTGCTAAATTTTATACCATATAACATTGAGTTGTGCATGTTTGAGTTGGTATGCAATTTTGATGCATGTTAAGGGCAGAATTAGAGACCTGCAACAATTGCATTTTGACTACTTTAATGTTTAATTTTTTAGGCATGTAATATATGGTTGGAAAGCTCTTTGAGTCTATGTTCCAATGGCATAAGGCTTTTTTTTCCTGAGGCTATTTTTTTGGTCAAAAAAGTCACAAAATATAGACTATTACAATTAGGCAGCATGTTTTTATGAATGATGAAGTGTTTTTCTTGAAGTGCAAACATGATATGCTATATGAACTTATGTTGTGCACTTGAGTGAATGATTATATGCTTGTATCTAAGGGTTATAACTAGACACATTTCATGCTATGGAAGTGATGCTTAAATTTCTTTAATTACACATTATTACATATATGAAGTGAAATTTGAATATAGTAAAAGTTACCAAATAAATAATGATTTTATGAATGAACTTTATGTGATTGTTCTCATTAAGGTGGATGTTTTGCAATATCATAGCTGCTTTAGAGGAAGGATTACATTTATCACCAAAATGTGTGGATAAAGGCAAATTTATAGCAGGTTTATACTAGTGTTCCTTAACCAATGATTGGTCTTTTAAGGAACTTTTTATGAAAATATGAATGTGTATGACTTATTAAATGTTCATAGCACCGTATTCTACATACATATTCATCAAGTCACATATAATCACACATTCCTACATAAGCATGACATGCCACAAGAATGTGGAGGTATAAGGAAGAGATAGTTACAAAGTTTGACATAGTTTGTTAAAGACATGTACTAAGTCACATAGTTAGATTTCCTCAGGAAATCATAGAGTTGGATTCCTATATGGAATCTTAGAGTTATATGTATATAAATATGATATGTTGCTATGGGAACCAGAGGTGTCGGTACATTAGACCTAGTATGGGATCATGCACAATCGTAGAGATAAAAGAATTGACACAGGAAAAATGGAGGAAGAGTGCAAATCATCATTGCATTCTCAATAGCATTCCTATAGATAGAATTATTGTGTGGAATGTTACTATTGACTGTTTTAAAGCTATACTGTGCTTAATTGTAAATATATGATGTTATAGATAAGATGGCAAGTAAAGAGCATTATGAGATACATATACTATTTTATGTGATAATGATTGCTCTTTATATTGCCTGCAATCATTTTTACTAGCATCATTGAGATTTTTCTCAGCATTTCTCATTTGATGAATGTAGTCACTAGTGCCATAGAGGAGCATAGGGGTTAGTGGTGTCAGTAGTTGGTTCAGAGGTTTAGTTGGACATTTTGGTAGATAACCTGGACTTCCATGATGGACTCCTACGGCCTTTGTATTTATGCTTTCTCTTATTTAATTTTGGTAGTAAAATGATTATGATATAAATGTCATTTGTATATATATCGCAGTACCACTAAGGATTTTAAAAGTCCAATGGAAATATTTTGTATGATTTTACTAAATGGTTATTATTTTTAGCACGTTTTGCCTATAATACAAATTAATTGCTTATGTATGATTATGATTCACTTTTACATAAATGATAATGTTTTTTTTAAGGTGCACCCTACCTTTTTGGTGCTTATTCCGTGAAATACTCTAGTAGTTAAATGTTTTTGGCTTGGAGTAATTTTTAGGATGGGTGACCTCTTGGAAAAATTCCTCAGGAAGCATGTGAGTGAGGATAAAGCATGCTGGAGAGGTCTCGTGTTTAAAAGAAAAAAAATTTATTAGCATCCTTTGTAGGGTAATTATTAATTTCCTTACTTTAGAGATTGGTAATTACACTATGGAAGCATGTCTCATCACTTGGGGCATGATAATACATATGAACTGTTTCATAAAAAGTAAAGAGGTGAAGTTATGCAAGTTCATGCATGTTGCTTGCAAGTTTCATGCAAGTATGACTCAAAGTATGTAAATAATGCATTTTAGAGAGCTCTTCCAAGGCATGTAGCCTTTTTACTTTTGGTAGCCTAAACGGATAAAATAAATTACATGCTATAGCTTGAATTAAACCGTAATGAGTCTTGTTTATGATAGCATATGGCATGTTTAGGTTAAAGATCAAGAAGATGGCTCAAAAATTCATTTAGTCTTAGTATGCGCAAAAATTGTATTTCCATTTCCTAGTTTTGGCAAGTTTATATTATATGTCATAAATGTTTAAGTTTTGATACTTTATTTATATGGTTTGATACCTTGAGATGTGTATGAGATGATGGACTAAAATTAAGTGTCATTCATGGTTCATAAGATGGTCACTTAGGCTACATGGTACATATGCATATAAGGTGAAAAGAAGAAAGAAGCATGAAATAAAATGACCATATGAATAGTAAAACATACCAAATGAATAGTGCATATGACCATTTGAATAGTAACTTGACTAGCATGACTAGACACCTAAATGAATAGGCATCTTAAGCTTCCAAACTTAATGCTATACACAGCTAGACCTTATGACTGTTCATGATACATAATAATATATACTTGGAGGCATGAAATAATGTTAATGCAATGTGTTCAAACATGTCTATGACAAATCTTAGACATGCTTAAATATTTTAAATACTTGATGTACATGCCAATATTCATATGTATGACTTATATATGCACTTGTACTTGAATGCAAAGATGTATAATGGTATGAATATGGATAATGGATAACCATATAATCAAACAAAAGTCAATGATGTATAAACACACTTAATGGATGATATTATGGTTCAAAGACTTAAGTTAGCCGAAAGGCATGTATGACTCCTACTGGTAAAGTATGAAATATTATGAGAAGATATTATGCTTATATGCTCATTATGAATCAAAGTTGAATTATGATTACATGCTAAGAATGGATATGGATTCTTTAAGGTGATAAGTTAAGTATAATATGTGAATGGCTTTACTAAGTGAATATGAACTGGAAATACTACAGGTTCAACTAACGAGACTCAAATTACTCCTCAAGTTATCGATAATGGCAAATTGTGTCACATCCTGCACTATGTGTGTTGCTGTGCATGTATAAATTAATGTTATATGGAATTTCTATGATAATGATGTGAAAATGGTATAGAATAGTGAGTATGATAATTAGAAATGCGTTTTAAGCTTGAAAAAGGGATATTTCATATTCTGTCGCAAACCCCTAAACTTGATGGAAAATAGTACTTAAACTTCGTTTCTGAGTTATATACATGGAATTTGAATAAATGGTTTTGACTTTTGTGCTCACGTTAACTTTATTTAAACATATATGAATTTTGAAAATTTTGGAATAAAAATTATTTTTGACGTCATAATTAAATATTAACGATATAAGTGAGTAACAATTAAGAAGGTTTCTTAGAAATAAAGTGATAATAATTTAGTATGTTGTGTTTTAAGAATTATTATTTATTGAATTGTTATGTTTAAATTAGAAGCATATATGTTTTATATTAAACCTATTTCTAATAAAATAGGTTTATAATCAATATATCTTATAGATATCGGTTATATATATGATTAGTTAATTTTTAGAATAAGAATATAAATGTTAGATGGTATTAAGAAAATTAGAATAAGAAATTTTGTAGATTAAGATAAGATTTGAAATAATTAAATGTTGGAGTTTAAGATGTGATAGAAATTATAGAAACAATAGATAAATAGCTTATATGTATATTATTGGTGGATTTAAAGGGGATTAATGAGTGGAATACGCCCAAATGAAGCAATACGTAATGGCATACGTATTTGGCTTAGTGGGCAGATGGTCTTTTTCCAATTAAAGGGTAAATAGACAAATTCCATTAAGGATTGTAAGGTAATATGTCTTCTTTCACTTCTAGCCGCCCCTCCTCCTCTTTCTTCTTCTTCTT
>CANYBF010010988.1:0-19093 GCA_948192965.1 Dalechampia spathulata | reverse complement strand
CTCTTCCCTTCCGATCAAGGTTCTTGTAAAGAAGTTCTTAAGTTTAAAAGGTAAAGCTTGTTTAAAGAAATAAAAATTAAATTTTCTTCTTCTCTTTTATTTTCTAAGTAGGCTATCCTTAGCCGAAATTGTTTTATAAAGTTCGTGTTGACGACAATCTTCTTCTCTCCCTCTTCATTCAGACTTAACTCTGGGGATCCCAGGTTAAGGTTGCAGGAACCCTAAAGCCCCATGTGTGTTGTGATTGTTGCATGCTATGTGTAAAATCATTTTTATAAATTAAAACTTGATAAACCTGAGTATGCTCTTGAGTTGCGACTTAGACTGATCTTCTCAATCAGAAAAGGAAATTAAAAACACTGTTCCGATATCACTGTTCCGGTAAAAATTAAACTGTTCCAATTAAAGTATATTGGCTGGAAACCAACGGTTGCGGACTACTGGTCCAAAGGAGAGCTTAAAGCCCAGTGGTGGGAATCTCTCGTACTATTGGATACAACGCCACGTACTTAAATTATTTTGGTAAATAATAAAAACTGTTCCGATTCAGATCTAAACTATTCCGGTCACCAATTATACTATTCTGATTCCGATAAGGACTATTCCGATCCATTGCAGGACTATATTATACTATGACTAAAAAGCCGTATAAAAGACAAAAAACAACTAATAGAATATTAACTGAAGCAGAAGCACTATTAATCATTTTTATAATTGATACAGATCTAGATATAATTAATATAATTTATTATTGGTGTTTTACCTTATATTGTTTTTATATTCAAATATTTATTTATTATATGTATAACCACCTCTACCTATACCGAAAAAATTGGTATCATACTTAAAACGGTCCATTATTGGTAAAAGTAAAAGTAATTTAAATCTTTTCTTTTGTAAGTCCAATATAAATCTTTTTTTGGTATCAGAGAAGAAGAATTAATAGGGTAATATTAATTATATAAATATATATATATATATATATATATGGATGTTGGTTTGGTTAAAATGAAGATTTAAAGTATATAAAAAAGTATGGTTAAATTATAAGTTAGAATCTTAAGGTCTTCTAAATGTGGTATATCCGTATAGGTTTATTGGGGTAATTTATAAAGTAAGGTAATGACAGAAAGCAAATAGGTAATAATAATAAAATCGATAGATTAAGAAAACTATATATCAATATGAAAATAAATTTTATTAAGATTAAGGTGTTTAGGATAAATCAAATTGGAAGCTTTGATGATTAAGAAATTGTATAAATGATGAATTTAGTTTGAAATTATTTTAGTTTAAACATATGTAATATATGAATTTTGACAATTAAGGTTAAATTCTTAATTAAGTGAAGTATCTTTATATAGTACTTAAGAATCAACAATTGTGTTAAGTTAAAAAATAAATAAATAATAATAATAATAAGTGAAAAATCATTAGGGATTATTTAATTGAAGATTAGTTGATGATTATATTTCAAAAAAGAGATTTTTAAGGATGTCTAAATACATACTATATTTTAATGTAAATAACGTAAGGTTTGGATACGAGTAATTGTTAATAACAGAATTTTTGTGAGGTAAAGTTACTGTTTTCATTATTAATTATTTCAAAGTAGATTTATGAATCAAGCTTTTTGTGAAAGTTTATAATTTTAAATATTGATTTAAAACCTTTAAGGTAGTAATTGTTTTACTATTTTATCTTGACAGTATTGGGTTTGTAAAATATATTTATATACACCAAGTATTAGTGGGGTTTGTTTTAAATCGAAATAAGCTGTAGTTAAATAACATAGAAATAAGTTATTAACTGATATAATATGAACTAATGATTAAATAGTAGGGTTCATGAGGGGATATAAATTTGATGGATTAGGATACAAAAATAATATTATGTTTAATAATTAGTTAATATGAATTGTGATGCTATACGTATTTAAGCAAATAAGTTATGATATTAAAATAACCTAAGGTTATAAACACATAAAATGTTATTACTGAGTTTTCAACATAAATAAATATTATGATGGGATTTAATACGGTTTTTGTTATATTAAATAAAATAGTTTTGTTTTAGGCTATGATTTTTTTGAATCAAATGACGTTAAAAAAAAAAAGTTAAAGTTAAATGTTATTAAGAATAATAAAGTTTGTTGTGGTATTAATTTATTTAATAATTAATAGTAGAAAGAATAATAATAATGTTAAAACTGAATTTATGAAAGTAATGATAGAATAAATTTTAGATCATTATGATAGGATGTACGCTATAATATTAAATGGTTATTTATCTACTAAAGAAGCAGTTTTGAGATAAGTGTTTTTGTTTTAGGCATTTTATATAATTGTATATAATAAAAAGGTAAAGTAAAACTTGAGACTTTTATTCAAATTAAAATATTATTTAAACAAATACTAATGATAATAGTTTTAGGGTATTTATCAAAAATAAATATTTACTAAATATAAAGAAGTTATATTAGTAAAGTTGGGATAAATAAAATCAAATGATTTAAAATGATTAAATAAGTTATTATTAGGATGAATTATGAATACTATTGATTTACGCTAGAATTAGAAATATAGGAAGAATAAAAGATGAAATTCATTTTTAATAAAAGATTAATATTGATTATGAAATAGGTAAATCAGTGGAAAATATTCACGTATCACCGAAGGATATTAACAAAGGAAAAGACATACCAGGTTTGTGCTAGAATTTTTGAAGTCCTCGATCAGTAATTGATCAAAGAGGCAATGGTTTGGTAATACAATAGCATTACAATAATTTATTTTAATTATGCATTTTATATCTATCATGAACATCAAGCATTTTACTATAAACATGAAATAACATGACATGGTGATATAAGGAGAAAATGAATATGATTTGATATGAGGAAAAAGCTAAATGATTATGCTGGGCATAATGAGATAAATTCTTACGGGGAAAAAAAAATTTATCATGATATAAAAATAAATGGAATTTAAATAATATGAGCTCATATAATCCGAATCAAGGTTATGGCATATAAAAGACCCAGTAAATGCGTATTAAATAATATGATGGATGAGGAATACGTGGAAAAATGTATAGCATAAATGCATTCTCATAAATATGCATTGTTCATATTTCATGATTTATGACATATTATGATATGAATTCATGGTATGATTTAAATAAATCAACTGCTCTTGAATATTAATTCTGATTAATATTTGATCATAGTCGTGCTACATAAATACATACCTTTATGACATATTCAAAAATTATATATGCTTGTTGTTTGACATGTTTGACATAATAATTTCTTGGTATCAACATTTTGTTAAATATAAATGTTTTAAATTTTAACTAGCACCACTGAGTTTATTCTCAGTGTTTGTCAATTGATAAACGCAGGACCAAGCAAAGTTGCAGAAATGGAACAAAAGTAAAGCAGCTGGACATATCAACATTTTGTTGGTAAATGGTTTCAGTATTCTTTAGACTTCTATCGTTATAAATTATCATGCAACTAATTAAATAAAGTACTCTGGCAGTCAAATAAGTAAGTTTGGTAAAATTAAAAAGAAAATGTAAAATAAGAATGTGTGTATATTGTAACTTGATGTTATAATCTGAACAATAAATGGTTTGAATAAATATATGTTACATGGTAGTAATTTGTACAT
This sequence comes from Dalechampia spathulata, assembly GCA_948192965.1. Lineage (NCBI taxonomy): Eukaryota > Viridiplantae > Streptophyta > Magnoliopsida > Malpighiales > Euphorbiaceae > Dalechampia > Dalechampia spathulata. The sequence continues at coordinate 15,419 of CANYBF010010988.1, read as the reverse complement.
ATATATATATATGAAAAAAAAAAATTTTACGAAATGTATGAGATCCTTTATAGGATAATTATTGATTTCCTCGCTTAGGAAATTAATAGTCATTCTACGGGAGCATGTTACGCAGCCGAAAGATGTGACACATTGGTTCTTATAAATTTATATATTTGTTACTCATTAATTAAGTTTTTTTATTAAGAATCATTTAATAGTTTTTTATTTTTCAAGAACCATACATAGGTATTTGGTAGCTTCCTTTGAACAATAATTTCAAAATTTTAATGGTGTTTTTTAGAATAAATTTAAGATTTTTTTGGATCAATAACTATTCTTAATAGCTAGTAGTTAATATTTTTTAGATATTTGATAAACTATTATTAGTTGTTATTATTATATGTGAAAACACTATCGATATGGATGAAAAAAAAGTAACATTTATTGTTTTTAAAAAACATCATTACATAAAATATATTAACACTTTATTATTGACAAAAGATAAATTGGATAAATTATAAAAATTTCCTAAATATCAAGGAAAAGATTTAGGCCCTTAGAAACTTTTTTTTTAATCTTAGTTAAAATCTTGAATTTATATATTAGTGTGAAAATTATAATTAAAATCTTGAAACTAAACTAAGAAGGTAAAATATGAAGAGAAAATTAAAATCTGTTATATGGGAACGAAGATAAAATAAGAAAAAGAAGGAAAATAAAAATTAAATTTTACTTATTTTAATCCTTCCTTCCATTTTTGGAGAAAAATATCTTTTATTTACATTTTACCTTTTTTTTCATCCCTTCTTATTTTTCTTTTTTCCAAACACATGGAATTAAAATGAAAGATTATTTTCCAAACAAGAGGTTCATGACTTGAATTTTGTTACTTTACTGCTATAGAAAATTACTGAGACTTAAAGCTGACTACCCATAACCTGAGGTTAGGGTTATAACCTAGCTCAAAACCAAACTTAGCCCTTAATCATTTTGATTTATATTTAAAGGGTAAATTTTTTCTAGTTGAGACCATGATGAGGGACAATCGTAATGCTACTGATCATTGGATAAAAAATGATAAAGAATGAAGTTTTGAAAATAAGGATAATAGCTTAAGAATTTGGATTCAAACCTAAATGTTAAATATATGTGAATATTCTAATTTTACATCTTCTTTCTGATTTCTTAGTTGTTTTAGAACTTACATATGACTTTCTTATTTATTTTTTAGTCAAAACTTGATAAAAAATATCTTAACTTCATATGGCTCTATAATCCTATCTTTTCCAATACTGCCATTATCTCTTTCTTCATTATCATTGTTGCCCCACCATCTCATACTCTTTAAATATCCAAAAATGTTGCAATTTGATAATTTTGATTGTTTAGAAGTTTTTTTTATTTAATATTCGTTAATAACCATGTATTAAATGATATAAAAGATTATTCTTTAATTAGAGATTTTTTTTAATATAATTTCTTAAACTCATTTTCTTGATCTTTTTTTTCATAAATATTGTTACACATTGTTAATAATCTATTAGTTATCTATAAAAGAGGCTAAAATAAGGTGATTTCATGACATTTTGATTTAATTTGGTACATATAAGGTTTTTAGGAGTCAATTTATTTATTCTAAAATGAACATAATTAGGGAATAAATTATTGACCTTAAAATTTCATCCATACACGGCATACTTAGACTTTCTTCAATTCAACCTAGTACATATACTCATTTTCCAATATAAGTTGCATAATCATATGAGTGTTCCTAGCATGTAGAGCATGTTACTTTTAGCTTATGGAAGGTGGAACACATTACATGATTTTCTGATGTACGGAGTACATTGTAGTGAAATTATGTAATGTGAGTGGCTTATTTTGTTTGCTGAAGTAATATATGTCATATGTTCCTTAGTCATTTTAGCATGCTAGGAATCTTCCTAGCATAGGGCATGCATCCTAATGTGACCATAGTGATTGGGGTACATTTGGCTAATTTACAATGTGTGAAGTATATTTTATTATATGTGATGCATGTTCAGTATTTATGGGTTAAGTGCATGATACATACTTGAATATGCAATATCTATTACCTTTGGGATTTAGAAATCCCACATTGTTAATAAGTTTTTGGTAACTTTTATCCTTCCTTTATAAATATCAGTCATATATTTATGAAAAAAGGATATTGAATTTAGTAAAGTTGGCCAAACCTTACCATATTGATTACTCAATCAATTAATCATGTAATTAACTCTTAATTAGGTGATTAGAGATTAATTGATATTCAATTATATTTTGCTCATTTTTTAATTAAATGTCATTTTAATTATTAATAATTATCACTTGACATGATTAAGATGAATTTGGATGTTGTTTGACTTACAAGTGAAGCTTAAGGATCTTGGAATATTTCAAATTTTCTTAAGACTTGATTTTCAAATTATTGCCATTTAATTTATTTTTCATTACAATTATGAATGATTAAAAGTGAATAATGAAGTAAATTGAGTCCAAATGACTTTCTTTAGTGATTTTATGAGTTCTTTTTCATTTTTATGATACTTTCATGATTTAACTCGTGTAAATTACATTTTATCATATATGAGTTTCATTATATTTAGTGGACTTTGATCCTTGATTTATGCTTGCTCATAGCTTGAATTGGTTAATTGTATCCCTATATCATCATTTTGTTTAAGAATTTTGGTTGCATTATATCATTCATGTATTTTTGTTAGTGCATTTTTTGGTTCATACTGCCCTAGATCACTATTTCTTCTTTCCAAGTAAGTAGAGGAGATGTCGCTTGACATCTATTTTTGCATTGTTGAAGTTCTTTTATAATAGAATAGACTTATATTTTATTTATTTTCCCCTTCATATGTATGTTTTGCCTAATTTTACATATATCATTTATCTCTTTAATCCCTTTTTATGTATCATATGCTTATTATTTTATTGCTATACTTTTCATTATGCTACCATGCTACATCTACTGTTATGTCATATTGTGTGATCTTATTCATGCCTATGAATATCATATGCCTTCCTAGGATAATTAATCGCTTAATAGGGTAAAATTACACCATGAAACCCTAAAATGAGTATTTTTTCACCACTTGAATCTATCTCTAAAGGGTTTAACTAGCACTTACACTATGGGTATATTGAACCATTTTTCAGAACCATCTAATGATGAGTCGATTTTATGATCTTATATAGGTCTACATCATTCATTAAGGGAGCCTTTTAAGAATTCCACTCTTTATTTCAAGTAGGCCTTTGATGCCATTTGTCATAAGCCCTACTTTAGGTCATGGTAAAAGCCCTTCCCATATTGGCTACTCCACTGGGGACTTGCGGTGAAGAGTGATAACATTGAAAGTTTAGAGTTTCATATTACTTTTATCATATTAATTGATTAATTCTATTGCACAAATGTACACTATTTGTATTTCATACAACAATTTCATCCTTTCTTAATTGGTGATTATTGGTGAGTTAATACCTTAGACTTCATTTGACTCCTTGAGAATACGAGTTTGCCTTCACCTCTCACCGCTTAGTTCTATTGACCATTGATGACTCATTAATCGGATAGACATGAGGTATAATCTCATATCAATGATTCCATTTGGTTTGATAAGTATGCAGACATCATAGTGGGAGACTTTAGCCTGCTTACCTGACTAAAACCCATGTAGCTAACCGTAGTAACATTCCAAGACTAGGATCCTTATTTCATATATTATGTGGATGAATGTCTTATTATATCAGTGAATTTACCTAAATTTGGCTTATTTTTTCAAATATATATTGCTTTGCAAAGAGTCAAAATTCTGTTAGAATTCTGAAAGGGTTACACAATCTTATGTCTATTTAATGAGTATGTTCTTTTCAAAGTAATATGATTATTCTAAACATACTATCAAATTTTTACTATAATCCTTAATATAATAGAGCAACAATCAAATTCTTGCTTGCCTCACATAATGAGAGTTTCATGCCTTGAATTTCTAGTGAAACTCCAGGCTAGTATCCCACTTAGAAGAATTTAGACCAAGTAATTGTTGTAAAGTTATGAGGGTGGAAGGGAGCATTACAGTGTGCTATGTATTCACTAGCCTTTTCATATTTTTTTTATCAAACATACATACATGTATACATACATTCTTATGTAATTCTCTTTAACTAATTTTTATTATAACTATAACGTTAAATTTTTCCTAGCACAAGCCATGCATACATCCTATATGGCACATCACGTACATTGAAAAGAAAACACATACTCTTGCATTCATACTAACTTTATTTGTCATATGTTAAAAGATGATAAACCTATAATTTGCTACTTAACCTTTTGAGGAAGCTTGCCCAACTTTATATAGGACTTTGCTTGTGATCATGCAAGCTATGGTTGATCAATTAATGGAAAAGCTGTTATTAGTTGACTTCAAAGCTCTCTTAAAATAACAAATCAAGGAGGCCCTCAACCCTAAGGACTACATCATCATACTAGCTTCGATTAAGGATAAGGGGAAAATGATTAATTTGTATGATATAAAGACAGATGATGACACTCTTATTTGGATGCATGATATTCGTAAGACTAGAATTTCTATACTAGAATAAAAGATCAAATAATTGTAGTCTATTATGAAGACGAAAAGCATAGGGTTTGATTTAGGCTTTGATGACTTCTCTGTTAGAGCCGTCAAGGGGCTATTTATTATTTGTTAAATTTAAGCTCCTAGATGTTTCCAAGTATAATAGATTTGAAGATTTAAAGAATTATTTGCAAACCTATACTATGATGATAAGCACATTGATATATCAAATGAGTAGTTAATATGACTTTTCTTCATCTCATTAAAGGGACCAACATTGGTCTAATATCATAGTCTAAATGAAGCAACCATAATCGAGTGGAAGCCTTTTTACATGATATTTTGTAAGCATCACAAGTTCAAGTCTCAATTTGATGTGACTCTACTAGATCATGCGATAATGATGTAGAAGTATAATGATTCCTTCATGGACTATTTTGAGGGATGGATGGATAAGGTTATACTGGTTAGACAAAAGCTATCTAAATCAAGTATGATTAATAAGGTTACTATGGGGTTGCTACCACTTTACCAGGATAAGCTAAAGTATCAAACCTTTCACATCTTTGAGGATATCTACTCAGTCGACTAGAGGAGTGAGTAGACAAAGGGGTTGAAGAAGAAGAAGTCTTCCTTTATCAAGCTAAAAACCACCACCTATATATAAAAACCACACAAATCCTTATATATAAATATTTTATAACCACCTTCATAAATACTCTAAAATGTAAACTAACCTCAAAGGTTCTTAAATCTTGGGATGCCATTTTCAAAGGTCATTTGATGTCTCTTCAAAGCATTAAGCCATTTGAGCCAAACTTCTCAACACCACCCCCAACTACAATAGGTATCAAACCTTATAGTCACTATCATCAATACTATGACCATAATACTGATGATTGACACTTTCTTAGGGGAGTCATCCAAGATCTTATTAATTTAGTTGAGCTCAAAGATCCTAAGAAATTCAAATTATTTATTAAAATCAACCCATTGCCTAACTACTATAAAGCCAACTACACCTATATGATCCAATCAGGGTTACTTAAGTTTTTGATTCTTAACTCCTTTATTTTATTCAGTAGTAAGAAGATTGTTAGATTACTTACTATGAATTTCAAACATGGTAATAGGTTCAACATTTATACTATAAACATCTGGTATAATAGTTCAGAGGATGAGTGTGCAGCTTACTTAGAGGTTTGATAAGTTTGAATCAACAGGGTTCAAAAATCAAAGAAGGGTGAGTCAAGGAAGGCAACACCTAAGTCCTTTAAGTCATAGAAAGGATTAAGTGTCAATAAGATGTCTTCTCAGGTTCGTAACATGATTTAAAATGGCAAGGTGTTGACTCTTTCTAATTTGGGGAAGAAGCTTGACAACTAAAGAAAGCTGATTGAGGTAAGGCCCATTGTAGATGAAATTGGTCATAGCAGTACACCAGCTTTATAACTTATTGATAAGGGAAAAGAGGTTTCTTAACTAGAGAATATAGTCATTAAGCAGTTAAAGAAGAGACATGTTAATATAAATATATAGGATTTGGTGCTATCCTCCCAATAGTATCAATAGACAACCATCAAAGCACTATCCAACTTTAGGATTTCCCCTTCTACTACTGCTTATAGCATAAAGAGTCAATTGGTGAATTAGGAGTTAAATCCAACATGATCACTTTCTTTAACATTGATTTATTGGATGAAAGTATGCATTATAATAAGATACTTTTCATCAGGGTGCATATCATGAACTTCTTCACTCCTTATATCATGGTGGATGATGATTCTTGCATTAACGTTTGTCCTCTCAAGCTATTATTAAAGCTTAGGATTCAAACTTTAGATTTGAAGCCATCTAAAATAATCATCAAGATGTATGATGAATCAAAGGGGTAGGTTATCGTTGCCTTCATCATAACTGTGATAATAGGACTAATTAAGTCAGTTGTAGAGTTCACTATTCTAAACATTCCAATGTTCTTTTCCTTGTTGTTAGATTGACATTGGTTCCATCCATTAAGAGGTGTACCATCCACCTTGTATTAGAAAATCAAATTTCCATATGATGAGGGTGTAATGACTATAGCCTCTAATGATGAGGTTATCTTAGCCTTTATTAGATAATATATGTCACTCATGAATGGTATTTAGATTGTTATTATGCAAGAACTGGAGTCATGCTCTTACTGATCCAGCCCTACCATAGAGAGAATGATGCTCAAAATGAAGTTCATTCATGGTAAAGGATTAGACCCTTACCAGTAAGGTTTAATAGTGTTCAATATCCTTATAGTCATATCAGATGAGAGATATTACATTGGCTTTGACCTTTACACTTTAGATAAGCCAGAGGAGTGTAAGGTGGTAACATTTGTCTAAGGGGAGACCTGGTATGATTAAGCTCTTAAGTTACCACACTCAAATGACTTCTTTGACCAACAGTTCACTATCTTGATGAAGTCTATGATCTATCAACCTTGATAAAATCCAATAAAGTTACTACTCTTGATAAAATCCTATTAGCCTTGATAATGATCTTCAAATTCTTATGGATGTTGTTGATCTCACTACTAGTCACCTTGGCTTAGAGCCTATCATAGTTATTGCATTAGAGATCAAAATGTAGAGTTTAGATATTAGTGATCTTATGTTACAGAAGGTCTATTAGGACATTGCCACTCTTATCTAAAGCACTTTTGATGAGACTTTATATGAGGATGATGATGTCTTTATTTTTATTCTTTTCAATGATGATATAATCCTTTCAAAATTTAATGTAATGAAAAATAGTTTAGTTATGTATATGATGTGTATTTTGATGGCATTAGGCATGAACATGAACATTTTTAATACTAATGCATCATATGTTGAATCTATTAACATTAGCAAAGATGACAGATGCTGTCCTCTTTAGATTGTATTATATTTAACTTCTAATGAGAGAATAGAAATAATTAGATTGTTAAAGCAATATATAAAAGCCTATGTTATACATTATGAAGACATGTCAGTTGTTAACATAACTATTATGGAATATCAAATTTTGGTCAAGCCTAGGTTTAAACTTATCAAACAGAAATTACATTAGCTCTAATTAAAATGGGCTCAAAAGGTTAAGGAAGACATTTAGAAGCAACTAAATGCTATATTCTTAGAAATGGTTGACTATCCAAAGTGGTTAGCTAATATGGTTTTGGTATCCAAGAAGGATGGTAGGGTTAAGGTTTGTATAGACTATCAAGATCTGAATAAAAGCTTATCCAAAGGATGATTTTCATTTACCTCATATCAATGTGCTAGTCAATGGTGTAGCTACTAGTGCTATGTATGCATTTGTAGATGAGTTTTTTTTGATATAATCAAATTCTCATGGTTATCATGGAGAAGGTCAAGATAGCTTTTATCACTATAATAGGAGACCTATTACTATAGGGCCATGCCTTTTGGTTTGAAGAACATAGGTCCTACCTATCATAGGGTCATAACAACCTTGTTCCATAATTTGATCCATAAAGAGATCAAAGTTTAACTGAATGATATGATAATAAAATGTCCCACCAAGAGAGAGCATCGTGCTACCCTTGATAGATTTCTCATATAGGTTGAGAATTATGATCTTAGACCAAATCTGAATAAGTGTATATTGAAGGTGATATCTGGTAAGCTACTATATCATATTATCAGTTAGAGAGGTATTAAAGTGGATCTAGACAAGGCAAAGTTGATCTAAGAGATGCTTATTCTTAGATTTAAGATTGAAGTGAGGAGATTTCTAGGGTAGCTTTAGTACATCAATAGATTCATTGTTAAACACGACCATGTGTGAGCTCATCTTCAAGATTTTAAAGAAGAACCAACATTTAGTTTGGGATGAGAATTATCATTTCATGTTTAAGAAAGTGAAATATTATCTTTCCAACTGTAGATTTTGCAGCCGCCTTGGTCGAGGAAACCACCATTGCTCTATCTAGCTTTGAAGGATGAGTTAGTAGAGGTAATGATAGCTAGGAGAATGAAGTTAGAGTTAAGAATGTAGTCTATTATTTGAGCAAGAAGTTATTACTAATTAAATGAAAATATAACATTATTGAAAAGCTATTCATGGCTACAGTTTGGGTGATAAAAAAGCTCAAATACTACTTCTAATCATATCAGGTATAGGTGATTAACAAGGTTGACCCTATGAACTACTTGTATGAAGCTCCTTTACTGGTAGGAAAGCTATTCAAGTGGATGATTCTATCATTTGAGTTATAGTACATCACCAAGAAAGTGACCATAGGCAAAGCAATTGTTAAATTCTTAGCATTTAGGCTGGTGGATGATTCTAAGATTTTTGAACTAAACTTCCGTAATAAGTACTTAAGGGTAGTGAATATTCAGAAATGATAACTATATTTTAAAATCATAGTCAATAAAAGATATGTAGGTTTTAGAGCTATGTTGGTCACTCTTGAAGGTAAACTAATCATACTTTGAAAGTAGTTGAGCTTTCCAATCACTAATAATATGGCTGAGTATGAAGTATACTTATTTAGGCTTAAAGTTATACTAATGATTAATATCAAGAAATTGAAGTATTTGGTGATTCAATGCTTGTAATCCACCAGTCCATGATTGAGTGGGATATCAAGCAAGAAAGACTCAAGCCTTATGCTAAATACATGAAGCTCATGGTTTACAATTTCAGTAAATGTAAATTCATTCATACTCTATGAGATGAGAATTAAATGGTCGATGCCTTAGTCATGCTAGCTTTAATGTGTGAAAAATCATAAATTCAAGTTTAGCCTATGATCATTGAGTAGTCAAAGATCTCCTGTTATAAGAGTGAACAAGTTATGATGCTAAACCAACAAGAAGAAGCTTCATGGTATGTATATATCACAAACTACTTGAGAATCTATGATTACTCAAAAGATGCAAATAAAACAAATAAGTTAACTTTATGAAGGTTAACAATTAATTTCACTTAGCATTATAAAAGAACAGTTGATGGTTTACAACTGTAATGTATATTAAGGAAGGAGATTGAAATAGTTATACATATAGTACATGTTGGTGCTTGCAGATCTTACATGAATGGATTCATCTTGTATAAAAAGATCTTGTGCCAAGGTTATTTTTAGCTTACCATGGAGACAAACTACATACAATTTATATGAAGATGTCATAAATGATACACAGAGATCTAAGTGATATTCTATTAGTAGAATTCTAGAGTTTGATAATATCATGGCCTTTCTTAGCTTAGGGAATTGATATCATGAGTAAGATTCATCCTAATGCTTCTAATGAGCATCAATACATATTAATGGTTGTTGATTATTTCTTTAAATTGGTGGAGGTAGAATCCTATAATAAATTGGAGGTAAAATAAGTTATCAAGTTTATAGAAAAGAATCTTATATACTATTATGGGTTCCCTTATTACTTGATGTTAGATAATGAAGTGCAGTTCTAGGGTTAAGAAATTGATATGCTAGAAATTCATGGGATTAAGTATCATTGATCTTCTTCATATCGCTCTCAAGCTAATGGAGCAGTCAAAGTAACTAATAAGGTAGTCAAAGTAGTTAATAAGGCCATCAAGAAAATCTTGACTAAAATAATGTAGACTTACCAGGATTGGTATGAATAGTTACCATATGCTTTATGTTGTTACAAAACCATTGCAAGGAGTCTAATGGGTATTATCTCTTATTCTCTGGTTTATGAGATAAAAGTCATATTATCAATTGAAGTGGAGCTTAAATCACTTTGGGTTATCTTAGATTCTCAGTTGCTAAAAGCTGAGTGGAAGAGGGTTAGATATAAGTAGCTTACAACTATTGATGAGAAGTGAATGAAAGCTTTGTAGCATCTATAACTTTACAAAAAGTACATGGCGAATTCATTAAATAAGAAGGTCTAGCTTGTAGCTATTTAGGAAAGTGATATAGTTTTGAAGCAAGTCAAAATGGCCAATCATGACCTATATGGGAAATTTAGACCTAACTAAAAAGGTTCATTCTTGGTTAAGGATATCTTGTTTAAAGGCATCATGCACATCTCAAATCTAGAGGACAACAAGTTCTCTAAACCTATTAATCTTGTCTAACTAAAGAAGTGTTTTGTTTAGAGCAAAATATAAAATTAAAGCTAAAAATAAAAAAAAAGTCTAGTAAGCTAAACCTACAAAGGTAGCTCACACAAAATTTAAAATAAAAAAAGATTGCTTGATGAGTTGAAATCCATCTGGATGACTTATGTAAAAGTTTAGAGCTCTTCAAAGTAAAAGAAGAGTGATAAAATAGTTAATAAGAAAATCTCGCAAGAGACTGGTTAGTGACAGGAGTTAGGTTTAACGCATATTGAACATTTTACATCAATCTTAATATTTTCATGCAAATGCATTAATTTCATTAATGTAAATGGAATACATGTTCATAAACTTAGTCATAAGTAATATTAGTTATAAATACAAAGCAACTTCTTTCTTCTATTGTATATAATTTTATTACTTAATAATCTTTGTAGAATAAATACCCTAAGTATGGTATAGAATTCATAACTTATACTCATCATATGTAGTAGATCCAACTCCAAAGGTCCCTACTAATATGATTTGATGATGTGACCAAGTCCTCTCTATATGCTCTAAGAAGTAAGATAACAGTCATCTTCCCTTAAACTTTGGCAACGATTGAGGGATAGTTTGCTTATAGCTATACTAATGACAGACTCTAGCAAGACTATAATGAGTACAAGCTCTCAATCTAAGCAATGGAACATAGTCAATGTACATTCTTATTGTCACATGTTGTATATACCGCCAAGGATAAGTTCACCTAACCTCGTTCTCTAGGATGGCTCCCATCTATTGTACCCAACTATAAAAAGTCAGCTTCTTCACCTTGTTAAAGGTGTAACCTCTTCTTATATGACTTTAAGAAGTATATCTTTATAGGTTACTTATTAGCGGTATCAAGATGCCAAGCTTCTCTAAAAGCCATATCTATTAAAAAATCAAAATAAAAGCTTGCTCAGTTGAGAACCTTGCAAAAGGTTACTTAAATAAAAATTAGAGTAATCCATTGAGTTAAAAATCCAAGGGGAAAGTTCAACCAAAAGTTAGGGTCTATAAAAATTACAAAGACTTGATGAGCTAAAAACTTCATAAGAGGCAATTCATGTAAAAATTAGGTTTAAGAAATTAAAAAAACATAGCTTTCTAAGTTAAAAACCTGTAAAGATAGCCTGAAAGTCATACCTAAAGTAGTCATAAATTATGATTGAAGCGTCTAAACTATCTTAGCATTATTCTATCTAATTCTAGGATTATCTTAGCCATGATCATCAAAAAAGGGTTTGACCCTGCTCCATCTGGTCAAATATATGACCAAGCATTAGATCCCTATGGCTGAACAGATTGATGAATAGAAACTATACCAATATTTCAAGAGCAGCTACTCTAATGTCGAATGCCCTAATTAGGTATAAGGTCACCTCATCAACAAGCACTAGCATGGTGAGCATCACCATCATGCTACATGAAACTCCAAGGACAACAGCAAACTCCTTGTACAATGGATATAGCTCCATATGTCCAAACCATAACACATGCTCCAATAGATCCCAAAATTATACCATTGCATGCAAAAAAGTTGAGTTGATGAAAACTTGCTAGAATATTTTTAGGTATTGGAGCCCAAACTTGCTCAAATGGCACCACTCAGTATTATCCCACAGATGGATGGTAGTATAAAAGGCAGATAATGATTATTGAGTCAATTGTCTATTACTGCAAGAAAGAATATATATGTTATATTTTGATAGAGAAACAAATATAGAAAATTCTTGTATGAGGATGAAAGCAACTAATAAGTCATATATAGGTTTCACTATTAAATCCAAAAGGTATGAAGCCTAAGCCTTTGGGAAGAGTATTATCCAGAACTTATACATTTATAACTTAAATGTACTAAGGTATCACTACAAAAAAGGTGTTGGATGGTGATGGAAATTAGCTACGAAACTATTTTCATCACTAAATAGAGACGGAATAGCTATGGAATCGCTACAGATAAAGAAAATAATGATGGAAAAGAAAGGCGTAGCTGAAATCGTCACAAAATAACGACAAAATTTTTTCCATCGCTATGTCCGTCACTATATAGCTTCGGATTTAATATTTCGTCATTTAATCCGTCGTAATTTGATGATAAAGTTTAAGCTGTAGCCATTTGCCATCACTATTTGGCTACAAAATTAATTCCGTAGCTAAAATCTGTAGCAAATTATAAATTATTAATGTGTATATCTATAGTGTGTATGTATATATATATAATTGTCTATATAATTTATAATGTATATATAAATAATTAGCATTAAATATTATATATATTATATAAATAATTAGAGAAATTATAATTACTACTATTTATGTTGTTTATTATTACTAATAATATTTATGCAATGTTTGTAAAAATATTTTATTTGTTTTATATAATTATAAAATATAAATAAATTATTTTCTAAAATAATGATTTAAAGAATTAAAAATATTATTAATTAATATAAATTATATTTACATATTTCAAAATATAAATAGAAAAGGAAAAAAGAATTGAAAATGTATCAAAATGACGTCATTTTGCATATGGTAAAACGACGTAGTTTTGATGCGTAGTGTGTATTACATCCAGCAATCCATTTCTTCTATTTCACAATTCCTATTAACCCTAATTTCTCCAAATTGAATCTACATTTCTCATTTCCTTACCAGATTTCTATTTTTCTTTGAAATTGAAACTCTATAATCAAATCTAAATCCATTTTCATCTGGAGTTGCGTTGGTAATTGAATTTCTTGCATAAGAAAAGTGAAGCATTACGTTGGTAACAGAATCGAAGGACTTTAGGCATCTTAGTTTCCGACCGACCAAAGAGTTTGGTCATTTGTTAATGGTGGTTCATCATAGTTAACATAACTAGGTTTTTGTTTTTATTTGTTGTTGATTATCTTCTTCTTGTGCTTGATTTGAACCATGCAAGAAATCTTAGAAATCTTAGGTTCATCATAGTTAACAAAACTTCCTCGATGAGCTTCGTTGGGGATTATGTTTATGTATGGTCTCTCTCATTTCTGCATCTGGGTTTCCTTCATTATTTTTAGTATGTTACAGTGGCAGATATTTGATCCTCATTGTGTGATTCTCTTTATTTAATCTTAATTAAGCCAAATAATATACAAGCTATTTTTCTTAAGAAAAAGTTAGGTTAACTTTGGTGTTATAATTATTATTATGTTCATTTTTATTATTTTGTGCTATGGTAATGATTATCTATTTAAGCTATTGCTAATCAAGGATTCTAGAGTCGACAAATCATGTCTTCTTAGTGTGTTCGATTTTTACCAGTTGTTGAAATTAACATAATTTTTTCATAAATTTATTGAACAATGATTTGCTCAATTGCTTAAAGCATTGAACTATCTTGCTTTAGGTGAAACGTGAATTCTAGCTGAAATTTGTACTATATCTTTAGTCTTAGTTAAATTACTGTGGTTTCGTTTAAGGTAATTATGCTTCTTTAAACTTACTAATTCTATGCCTACTATAAACAGGATGATTCTTATCTGGAGAGTTACATTAGCACAATCAGAGTCGACTTCGTAAGCATCTGAGAAGCTTTGGTATTATAATAAATTTTTGGTTAAAGGTTAACGCATTACTGATTTTATTATATATTTGATCTTTTATTCTGTAGAAAATTTGTACTGTGGAGCAAGATGGGAAGACCATCTTCGTATCAATCTTTTTGGTCTGTTACAGTGGCAAATATTCAATATATTCAAATATATAATGTTATCACATCCACATGACTGGCGAGTTGGGTATACGTATAGGGTCATGTATGCATATGTGTTTTGCTATATGATATGGTATTGCTTATGGTATGTATGATGCTTGATATATGTATGTTGAATGTGTTTATGTACATTGACTGTGATTGTGTACTATGATGCTGTCACCTTATTGGGAAGCGTGTCTTCTCGATTGAATAAGGGATAGTTATTATGTATGTTTAAGTTATTTTGGAAGTGTTTTGGGTTTAGTATATGGTTTTGGGCATAGGTACCTTGAGGCTACGGATTCAAATGGCACATATCTTGGTGTCTAAGTGGTGGTACGGACATACGGATTATGTACGGGTGTACCAGACATGAGGAATGGGTAGTATTGGGTTCCTGTAGACGGTACGGGAGCATCAATAATCTATACGGTTGTACCGTTGCTCGCAGGAAAATAGATTTGTTAGGAATTTTGAGGTGGTACGGGCATACCACTGCTCGCAGGAAATCAGAGTATCAGGACTTTTAATTTAGTACAGGCATACAGAATTTGGTACGACCGTACGCGACTTAAAAGCGACTTTTTAAAAGGATAAACTTGGAATTTTCTTTGACTTTTCCTATTCAAAACCCTTCCAAACTCTTTTAAACCCTTCCATACTTAATATAACAGTAGAAGTTAGTTTCCTTTGCTATTTTTACAGCGTGAGAGCTTGTAGCAACGAGTTTAGTGATTGGTCTACGGACTACGGTCTAGAATGAGCTTATCCCAGGTTTGTGCTAGTTAATGCTAGTTTATAGTAGTTGCTTTATTTGCTTTTTCTCTTGCTTTTAGGCAAAGTATGGCTAAGAAACTGATGTTTGGGGATCAATTCCCATATGTTGATTATGTGTTTATGATATGAGCTTGATGATTGCTTAAAAAGGCATCCCCTGTTTGTTCTATTACGTGATAACTTGGCATTGATGCATCTACATGAAACGAGGGAGC
>CANYBF010010836.1:0-10688 GCA_948192965.1 Dalechampia spathulata | reverse complement strand
TTATGCTTTCCTTTATGCTTTCCATACTTGTGAATGCTCCCTCGGTTGCCCTATGCCATGAAAAGTATGCTAAACAAACTTAAACCTAAATGCATGTCTATGAGCTTTCTTTAAAATTAAACAAAGTGAACATAATAAGATAGAATATGAATAAATGGAAAACCCCGAACCCAAACTCTGAAGAAATTCAGGCCGCTTTCCAACACGGGAAGGCCCAGGTTTTATTTCCTAGTTTTCTTTTAGTCATTCAATTAAATTGACTAAACAAACTAGGTGGCGACTCCACATTATAAAAGCAAATGTTTTTCAAAATAAAATGGGAAATGTCATTGAGAGCAAGCACTACGGCATCTCACGCCGAACAGCCTGCTGGGCTCCCGCGTTCGGGATGCCCTACTCTTACAGTGGCGACTCCACTGGGGATGAAATTAAGGCTAAAGTGGTTTTTATTGAAAGGTTCTATCGGATTATGTTCACTTGTTTAATCTTAAAGAAAGTACTTTTTATTTATTTAGGTTGCTAGTATTCACGACCATTTGCATACTCCACTTTGGTCCCTCAAACCCCGACGCGCTAGGTCATTTGGGAACTCATGACTTCCTTAGTCTTAGAGCCCTATGACTGGCATACGTCACTCATCACATGGTACTGTTGATCGACTCTATGCGCTCATTCGCGCGGAAGGTACACTTAGGGATGGGAACCTTTTAGACCAAACCGAAAATGACTTACACACAGCATGTTGCAAACCCTAGATACAATTTTCCCCTAGGAACCCGTGTCATATTGCTTGTGTTTTGATCAAACTTGAACCAAATGTATTTTGATTAAAACCTAAAATAAAACCTTACCCGCCTCATCTCGATTTGAACTTTCAGGGTAAGTTCATTTTATTTCAGGATTTAACCTTAATACATCTTCTCACCATTTCCACGTGTTAAAACCGGATCCAACTCGTGTCAATTGTGAGGCAATGCTCATTTGAAAAAAGAATCCATCAATTATAAGTCAACACTCATTCGGTGGAATGACAATAATGATTTGGTTAAACCTTGAATGAAACCCTGTTCATTTGGATTCCCGAAGATCCACGAAAAGAACAAGTTCATTTTGTTTCAAAGATTAACCATTTCATATCACGAGATTCACATTGCAAACCCTATCAAAATCATCGGAATTGTAAGCCAACGCTTATTTCCAATGGACTTACCAATTGTGAACCAACATTCATTTGGTAAAGTTTTGACACAACCTGACTTATTGACTTCGGTTCAATTTTATCACATGATACGTTGCTGCATCCATGCATGAGCGATTTACACATCTTGAGTTTCAATGCTAAACTCTGGACGAGAGCCTCACCTAGGAAAAATTTACTGGCCAATGTCCGTGGTGATATAAGGTTGGAAGGGAGTGGACTCATGTTTTTGTATATATCTTGTCTAACCTTTTCTGTGTTTTCTGACAAACATGTATACATGCATCATCGCTAATGCAATTTTTGTAATAGCCATTTTGTATATAGATTCATTGTAGGACATCCATACATCCTACGTGTAGCATTGCATTGCATACGTCTACTTCATGCATCCATTCAGTGCATAGCACTCGCTAACGAATTCTACAACAGGCAACATAGCATCTCAGTGGATCCGCAATAGCCACGAGAGATTAGTCAGGGCTAGCATCTCTTCGCCATCCACATCTACTGCATCTACTGCATCTACAGCATCTTCATCAATGGCACTGAACCCTGAGACTTCACTTAGCATTGACGAGATTACTGATAAGGTGGCCGAAAAGCTCCTTAACAGTTGCTTTATCGAAAGGATAGAGGAGCAAATTGGGACCTTCATGGTTCAGAAATGGGCTGAGATACAGTCAACTACTGGGGGTTCCACTGGGAACCAATCTGCTGATAACCCGGCTAGCAGTCGGCTGGCTGCTGCTACACGGAAGGGGAAGGGAGTTGCGAACAACCCCAATGATGATTTCATTGATCTGGAGGAAGCTATCCCTAAGCTTCCTACTGTTAACATGGAAACTGAAGTAGCCGGTACTGCTGAGCCGGAGTGGATGGAGACTATGGACCAGAAATTAAGCTAGTTCCAGAACTTGCTGATGCAACAGGGGGTGTTGCCTGATTTTGGGACTGAGAATGAATTTATGGTGGACACTATTGGGCATCTTCCTGCTAATTTCAAAATGCCCGATCTCTCTAAGTTCAACGGGAAGGGAGATCCCCGTACTCATCTGAAACAATTCCTGATAGCTATGAGTATGACGTCAGTTCACAAGGCTACAGTGCCAAAGTTCTTCCCGCTGTTGCTTACTGGGGCAGCAACTACTTGGTACCACACCCTACTAGGGAGAACTGGAAGAGCTTATGTGAGGCTTTCTACTCTCAATACGGGTTCAATGCCAATATTGAGACTACACTAGCCACACTCGAGATGGTAAGGCAGAAACATGGAGAGGCATTCACCGATTACTTTACACAGTGGATGAACACTGTTGCTCTGTTAAAAGCCAAGCCAACCAAAGGAGACATTATAGCCAAGCTGGTGGCTGGTACACTCCCTGCCTATCTAGAAAGGATGCGGTTCCACACTTACCGCGATTACTCTGATGTCCACGCTTTGGGTATAAAGGTGGACCTGGCCGAATCTGAGAAGAAGAAGGAGAGCTTCACTTCCCGTAAGTTTACATCGGGAAATACCTCTAGGCCACAGTTCTCACAGCCTGAGAGGAAAGTAGTGGAGGTGAATACCGTGGAGCAACCACGAAAGTTCTCTAATTTGGGCAAACCGATGTCCAAAATCTTTGCTAAGTTGCAAAAGGAGGGGTACTTGTCTCCCTTTCCCAACAGGAATAGGCTTGTACCTGCTGGGGTCGATAAGAGCTTATACTGCTAGTTCCATCAGTACCATGGGCACGACACCGACAACTGTCGTCAGCTGAGGATCAAGATTCAGGACCTGATCGACTCTGGGAAGATTGTTGACCCAGAAAGGAGAGGGTGCAGTGCAACCAACAGATAGTGGGGGCAATCCCGGAAGAAGAGTCTACTTTTGCTTTTCTTTTCTTTTTGATGATATAACCTTGAACAAACTCCCTGCAATAATATCAAAATTTGCTTATCTGTGTGATCCTTATTTGGATTCAAGCATGCATATACATCATGATGATATGACCATATCTGATATTAACGCTGCATCAACATATGCATTTAATCTCGACACTGCAGATTGTCCGATGCCTTGACTGTCGACGAGGGAAAAAATGAAAATATTCTAAAAAGACATGAAAGGACTTTTGCTCGGTCTCGTGAAGATATGCTAAAGATTGACAGGTGTATGGCGGAGCATCGTATTCCAGTCTTGCCAAAAGTCAGACTCAATTGAAAAGAAAAAAAAAGGAAAAGAAAAAAAAAGAAAAAACAAAAAAAACAGAAAAAGAACGAAAAAAAGAAAAGAAAAACTGAGACAACTGAGACCAGGATTGGCACAGAAAGTACAAGAGGAATATCACCTATGGATACGGAGTACCTCATCATGCTATGGGGTACAGCTCTAAGGTAAAACCCGGGACTTGCTCGCAACATATGGCATTGAGTATCACAAGTCATCACCTCATCGCCCATAGGCTAATGGCGCAATTGAGGTTACAAATGAGAACACAAAAAAGATCTCAACCAAGATGTCAACAAGCTGGAGGACTAGTCTGAGAAATTACTACTAGCACTTTAGAGTTATAGAACAACAGCAAGGGTGCCAATAGAGATCAGTTGAAGCTCTTTCATGTCTAGCCCGCTGGGATCCTATCCGATTCTCAGGCAAAAGTTAGGGCAGAGAGTTAGGTTGATTAATGAGAAAACTGTTCACGGTTGATTAATCATGACAGTCAGGTCATTGGGTGACATAATGCTTATTTTAAATGTGAATGGAAATGCAACTGAAATGTCTTGTATGTTAATGAAATTGTGATCCATATGCAAGTGAGAATTTAAAATAAAGTTCACCATTTATTGCATAACATTCTGACATCATTATCACTGCGTACAGACATTATCTTTGATTTTGTTCTCTATAGCGCAGCTCCTTGTAATGCTCCTCCCTGGCGTCAGGATCGGATTCCTATAGCATCATCACCACCCACTGACGATAGTGACCAGAAGCCTCAGGATAGGCAACATCACGGTATGGGGCAATCTGTCTACGGGGCCACACAAGCTCCAAATGCTCCAGGAATCTCTGGGTTACACCTACTCCCTCGAACACAGGTAATCTGGTAGGCACGGTCTGTGGAGATCCATACTGTCTACACAGACGTGAAGGAGTATAGAACGAGTATCGAAGAAGACCCGCCAGAGGCACACAATTAGCATAGGTGGATACTGTTACCTGCTCAATCCTCTACCACGGACAAGTCCATCTAATCCTATCACCTGTCATCTCAGACAAGTGATCTCTCCAAGTTGCTATAGTGGCACCCTGCTGCCAAAGAGGCAATCGACGTCTCGATTGGAAGCTGCGTGGCATATACTGGCTTGCTCCACCTGAGGGGCTCTTTAGTAAGCCTAACTTCTCATGTAACCAAATCTAAAAAGAAAAGAGGAAAAGAAAAAAAGAAAAAAAAGAAAAGCTTGCTGAGTTGAAAATCTTGCAAAAGACGGCTCAGGCAAAAATTAGAGCGACCCGCTGAGGTGAAAACCCTGAACGGGGCCGTTCAGGCAAAAATTAGGGTCTCAGTAAAAGTAAAGCCTAATGAGCCGAAAACCCCGCAAGGGGCGACTCATGCAAAAATAAGGGTTAAAATAAAGCTTTCTAAGTTGAAAACCTACAAAGGCAGCTTAGAATTCATACTTGAAGTAGTAGGAGACTCCCTCCCGTGAGCTCTCCACCGGTATGTCGCGCATCGTCCAATCCGATCAACGTCTTTGCTAAGATGAGGGGATACGGATCTCAGCCCTCTGCTATATGATTTATGACAGAAAGCACTTGCCAAGGCACTACACCTCCAGCATGTGTGAGCAGATACAGGCCAAGTATGCAGAACTGAGTTATTCGGACCCAAGTAGGATTAGAAGAATCCTTCTCCTGACAGGTCTCGATAATACTGGTATAGATGAATCCCTGACATGGGGATAAGTATGTGCAAGTTACCCTTGGGGGTATATCAAACGAAGCTACCATCTGCCACACCATCTCAGACCCCAAGACTGATGGTACCACAAGCTGTGCATAATCCAGCGGATGGCTACCCATAATGGCCCTGAACTCCTTAGGTAATGGACATATCTTGAAGTCTCGCATCCGGAAGACGTAATCAACAGAATCCCAGAAGCTGGGGGTAGCTCTCAGAAAGCCAGGGTCTATCCTCACATGTCGGTAGGCACTCAAAGCATGTAGCCCAAAAGGCTTCTTTTTTTCTTCCAGCCCGGTGCAATCAGCCCAGTGAAGAAGTCATCCAACAGGTTGGCCTGTCGTGGATCAGTAGATACCATGGATGGTGAAGAGCGTGCAACCCTCTTTTCAAGTACTGTCCCTGAACCGTAATCCTCAACCTGTACAAAGAGACATAAAAAGCATATCAGAATTAACGTCAAGTGCATTCATGTGATCATGCATACATGCATACATGCATACATGCATATGTCTAAGCAGGTACTAAAGTCAAGGCATTTCTAATCTAGGGAAACTATCTAAGGGCGGTGTTCTGGCAAGCTACAAGAGTTGTACGGGTACTAAACTCAAGGAAGAGGCAGAGATCAAAAAAATGAAGGAATCTCATATATCAATTAGTTGGTTTTTCCCCACACCCCGGGACAGTAAGGGATAGAAAAAGAAAATAAAGTACAATAGGGAGGAGTGCGACCCCTACTCCAGGTCATCCAGGTCAAAGTTCATCCGCGCCACCTCACGCTCGAGGTGATCAATCCTCGCTCGCGCCTCGGCTAGGTCCACCTCGTACTGGGTCCTCATAGTATGAGCGGTCTGCTGTAAGGTACGGCAGTGCTGAGACTAGTTCACCCTCATGCCCTCCATCGTGAAATACAACCGCTCATGATCAGCTCGGGGGACCTGAGAAATAAGGAGCGATGTCAGAAATGCTAAGGTCTGCATTGAATATAAGAGCTGAGCAAGATACATACCGCAATACAGTCAGGCGGAGCATACTCCAAGGGGTAAGGCAGACACGACGCTGATGAGAAGACATACTCCTGAAGGTCATCTGCTGTCAGCGTCACCTGACGGACGACTGGAGTCAGCAGGACCCCAACACCAGGGGTCGCAGCACCGGCAGGCTCTCCAAACCCGTCCCTCCGTCGGACCCTCTGACTACTACCTCCGGTGGCAGAAGTACCAGGTCTATCAGCAGCAGAGGATCCCGCTATGGATGCCTAAGCCCGTGGCGCTACTCCAATGCAGGGCATCAGGCACTCCACGATGAACTGGGGATAGCTCCCAGTGACAGAGAAATCACTCACCGGCACGCCCAGCAAGGCGGCCTCCAAGTCCCCCCTAGGTAGGTGGGCCCTCCAGAACATCTCCAGTGGAGGATCGGCAGGGACAATCCAGGCCGCCATACCCATATCCAACCCGCGCACCCTCTCTCCTAGGTACCACTCCCGCGACTCGGGAGACTCCATCAACAGTCTCAATTCGTCCTTCTCCCGAGCCACGAGAACAACCTCTGGGGTCCTGTCCTCCTCCCACGGCAGGACAGGCGGACCTGCAAAAGTCAAAAATAAGTAAGTATCAAAATTTAACTTAACATTACAGAAACTAAAATTCTTTTTCCTTTTTGCAGGATTACTTACCACCTCCTCCGTGAGCCCATTGAGCCGGGTCGATGTGTGTCTAAATCTCTCACCGCCACGAATCGAGGCCCGAACCAGGACTGGATCACGGGATACTGTAGGTCATACTCCCTCAGATCCACAGGTCCCTCACAGAAATGAGTCCTATACGCAAACATCTGCATGCAAGGAACAGGTCAGTAAGGACATATCATTTGAATTAACAGATTTGTCAAACCAAAAGTGCAGGTACATACCTCTATGACGGGCCAGAATCCCAACAAGTGGAGGTATCCCCTGCAGACCCGATCCATCCCAACGTACAGATACGCCAGAGCCAAGGTACCCCAATCGTACTCCCCTACCCGGTCCAGGTCCCTGAGGGGGCTCAGCAGCCCTAATAGAGTCATCGAGCCCGACTCAAAAAAGAGGGATCCACCCAAGAAATACATCAAAAAGCTTCGGGCGTACTGATCTACCTCGACAGCACCCTCTGGCTACCTACCCTCCTATGCTCGGCGGATGTGGTCATAGCTGATCCTCCTATCTCCTATCCTAAGAGGTATGACTCCAAGCAGCTCCTGGATGAGCCCTGCGTCAGCTATAGTGACGTCAGTCATAGGAAGATCCCGGCTGGTGTAGGGAACACCGGTCATCATCGTGAAGATCGAGGGAGTGATGGTGAACTCCCCAATAGGTAGATGGAAGGTATGGGTCGTGTCCCACCATCTCTCCAGCATGGCAATCAGCACGGCCAAGACACTCTTTGTCTCACCGGCAATAAAGCAGCTCAGTAGCGACGCGAACCCGGATAGATCAATCCTCACCCTAACAATCGTGGGCAACTCTTGCAACCACTGATAAATCCCAAAATAGTTGCCCGTCATAGAAATTCGGGCCTACAACAAGCAACACCGCCAGGTAAGTACCCTAAACTTAAGCTCCTAAATTCATGTTTCCTGAATATTGTAAAACCTAAGGTTCATATGTCTACTCCTAGATCCATCTCTATACTCCTAATCCTATAATCATGTCATGCAAGAGAATAAATAAATCACATATGATACAGGGTCAAGAGCACTTACCTGCTGGTCGAGTAGCTGTGATCGGTGTGTCTAGGCCTCTAAGAGCAGTGGGACCTACTGCCCTCACGCTAACCCGTGGTGTGGGGTATCCACTCCCTCATATCTGGCTGACTCGCAGGGTCTACGTTGCACCATCGTAACGGTATGCAGAAAAACAGAGAACCTAAAAGCTATAGACGTTTTTTGGAAAGTGATTTTTGGATGGAATGGTGAAAAATGAGTGTTTTTATGTATTTATAGAAAACATACGTGTACGCATATGTCTTGTTTACGCACGGCATATGTTTGATACGCGAACGCGTATGTTCGGATATGTGTTGGGCATAAGTCATACGCGATCGCATATGACTTATTGCACATGCTGCGTATGATTCATAAGTGATTGCGTATGTTTTATATGCGTTGGGGACATATCATGTACGTACGCATATGTTTGCAAAACTTGTTTTTTGGCTTGTTTTTGACAATTTTTCAGGAGTTCCTACAACCGGACAATTCTCGAACGAGCTCGTCCTCCATATGCAAGGAGAAAACTGAGATTTGAATGACTGACCATCATTCCAGTGTTGTGGTGGTTGATTCTGATGACTCTAAACACAGTGATGACAAAATTGTTGATGTAACATCTGACCCTGGTCGGTGAGCTAAGACAAGAAAAGACACACGCTACGAAATGAGCAGAGTCTGATCTTTAAGGCATTGTCAAACATCCGAACAGACAAGCGCATAATTCTTTTTGGTACACCATTCCAGAATAACTTTGTTGAGCTTTTAATACACTTTTGCTGGCAAGGCCCAGATTTTTAGGTCTGCTGTCGTACAAAGGCCATGAGTTTCATGCCAAGAAAAGGCATGGCCGGAAGTGATTCCTTGCTCGCTCGATCTGCAGCATGAAGGATCATGACTGTCCTTCTCTATCCCCAATGGATATCAAACTATCTCCTGTAACTTTTCAGTATCCCTGAAGGTAAGGTAAGACTTTCTTTACATAACCTTTTATGATTTTTTCTGCAGATTATGTCTCTGAATTTAACTTCTCGCTAGATTATGACCATCTAGGAGAATTTCTAGCCACTGTCTGTATGGTGTCTGCCCCTACAAGACTCTGTTATCATCCCCAGTGGATACAACCTTCTTGCCACAGTCTATAGGGTGAGATTGCCCCTACATGACTCTTTAGCCCACAAGTTGGTAGGATGACTTCCCCTACAACTTTTCTAGCCCACAAGTTGGTAAGATGAAATTACTCTTACGCAACTTCTTTACCTATATGAGAGACAGAGAAAGTCCTATACCTAGGCACCATACCTTGTCTTGCTAGATCGTGACCGTCTAGAGGATACTCTCAACCCACGGTTGGTGAGGTCTCGCTACCTCATGCAACTTTCTCGCCAGATCGTGACCATCTGGGAGAACCTTTTGCCCACAGTTGGTGAGATGATGCTATCTCATGCAGCTTTCTCGCTAGATCGTTACCGTCTAGGAGAAAACCTCTTCACAGTTGATAGGGTGGGACTGCCCCTATGCAACTTCTTTATCCCCAGTGTTAGGATGAGACCGCTCCTACACTATCCTTTTACCCATAGGTTGATGAGACGAGACTGCTCTCATGCGACCTTCCGACCCACCGTCTTGTCTACTTCAGGTGCTCTTATTGATTCAGTGAGAATTACATGCTTTGAATACATGTGAATTCTTCTGAATCAGGGGCAACTGTGCGTGTGCATATGTTTTAGGATGGCTTGATCCATATCGATTTAGGATGTTTCTGAGCTAGTTCGGGTTAGCCTTGGGCCAATCCGGGTTGATTCAGGGCTTTCTGGGCCATTCTGGGCCAATTCTGGCCCATTCCGGGGCGTCTCCTGTGCGTGTGCATATGTTTTAAGGGTTAGCATATGTCACATGTATGTACGCATATGTTTTAGGGTTTATCATATGTTGACTTGTGCGTACACATATGTTTTAGGGTTTAGCATATGTTACATACGCGTACGCATATGTTTCCGGGGACAGACACTTAAAACCTTAATTCTGCCATTTGGCAGGGGACAGGAATTTTAGAATGCGAAACCCTAGAATTCTATAGCCGTCAGCATCCATCAAATGAATTTGGGACTTCCAAAAACATAATTTTCATTAATCTAAGCCTTTAGGATTAATTAAAACGCACTAAATCATTTAGAATTAGGCGATTTTAATACCCTAACACTTGGATTTTGGAGTGGATTCTTCACAGAGCTAAGGACAAACTACAACAGGTTGGTAAATCAATCCCTTTTTATTGATTTAGCATCATTTTAATTGTTTTAATTGTCATGATTGATTTCAATTGCTATTTTGTGTTATTTGCGATATTTATGCATGAATATAATTGTAAACCGAATTGTTTTAATGATTTGCGTATTGTTTTAGCATGTTTTAATCATTTTAAATTCGCTTCATTTTGCATGCATATCATCATGTACGTTCGCGTATGATAATCTCAATATCATACGCATTCGCATATGATCATCACTCCAACGCGTATGTTTGTTTTGATTTATTTTGATTACCGAGTGATTATGGATGTGTTTCAAGCATGCGCGCATAAGTTATTTTGGTTGTTGCTTCAAACGCATATGTTTATGTGCGTTTGCGTATGATCTTCACCATATCATACACGTACGCGTATGATCTTAAAATTCAAATTTGATTTTTCTTGATTTCCATGCTTTCCTTGTTATATTTTAGGCATGTTTTCGTGATTTGTTGATTGATTGCATGATTGATGTTATTACCATATTTGTTTTTCTGCCATATTT
>CANYBF010010787.1:0-11049 GCA_948192965.1 Dalechampia spathulata | reverse complement strand
CGTATGATCTTCACAATATCATACGCGTTCGCGTATGATCTTGAGATTCCAATTTTTTTTCTTCTTGATTTCCGCATTTTCCTTATGTTAATTTAGGCATGTCTGCGTGATTGGTGCGTGATTTGGTAATTAATGTTGTTTATTATTTGCATTTGTTCCCTTTTATACGTTTGTTCCTTATTTTACAGATATTTAGGTTATCTTAGGAGGAAGTAGATGGATCGGGCTCGAGGCCCAATCCAAAAGGCAAACCCATTGGACTTGGAGGAAGGAATTGGGCCTTGGGCCCCAATTAGGATTTTATTTGTTTTACGCTTTTTATTTAATTATTGTTTTGTTTGGGTTGTATTAAATACCCAAATTGTTTTATTTTCATTTTATTTGCTTTTCTCTATTTTGGGTGGTTTGTATTTGCCCACATTTTATTTTTTGCATTTAATTTTCTGCACTTTATGCTTTCTTTATGCTTTCTTATGCTTTATAATTTATGGTTGTTTCCTTGTGTGCCTTATGCCATGAAAGAGTATGCTAACAAACTTAAACCTAATTGCATGTTTAGGAGCCTTCATTAGAATTAAATAAGTGAACATAATAAAATGAAACATTAATAAATTTGAAATCCCGAACCCAAAACTCTAAAGAAATTCAAACCGCTTCCCAACACGGGGACGCTCAGGTTTTATTTCCCAGTTTTTCTAGTCATTCAATTGAATTGGCAAAACAAACTAGGTAGCGACTCCACTTAATAACCTCGACGTGATCTTTCTAGGTTAAAGAAACAATCAACTATGGAAGTATGCCATTGAGAGCAAGCACCACGGTATCTCACGCCGAACAGCGTGCAGCACTCCCGCATCCGGGGCGCGCTACTCTTACACCCACATCAAAGAAGATGTCCCTCTCATGACTAGTTTATGGATTGCTGCAATCAGAGAACCTGAATCATACTCATACCAACCAAGTCCAACTGTGGAGAGGATGATGCAAATGATGAACTTTATGCCTGGCAAAGGTGTAGGCTAGTATCAGCAAGGTTTGGTAGAATTTGACATTTTAACAGCTATGTGGGAAGAGAGGTACTGCATTAGGTTTGATCCCTACACTTTAGACAAGCCAGAGGAGTGCAAGATGGTTATCCTTCCAGGTTGATCAACTCAGATGAATTCTTTAACCAACAGTTCAATATCTTTGGTGATGTCTGTGACCTGTCAGCCTTGACAGTAGCTGAGAAGACCACTGCTGCTTCTTACACCATCAGCCCTGATGATGCTTTTCAAATCTTCAATGATATCACTGATCTCACCACCGGCCACCTGGAGCCAGAAATCACCATAGTCGCTACACTAGGAGCCAAGCTGTAGAGCTTGGATATGGAGGACCTACTGCCGCCAAAGGTCTATGAAGACATTGTTACTCTGGTGGATAGCACCTTTGAGGAGCTACTGTATGAGGACACTTATGTCCTAATTTCTATTTTATTTAATGATGATGTAATTCTATCTAAATATAATGCAATGAAGAAATACTTTGCTTATATTTATGATGTGTATTTTGATGGCATTGTGCATGAACATGAACATTACATGAGGATTTTTGACATTAACGCATCATGCATTGAAAATGTTAACATTAATATAAATGAAAAAATTTGTCTACTTCAAATTTCATCAGACTTGACCTCTAAAGAGAGAACAAAAATAGTTAGCGCACTGAAAAAGCATATTAAAGCCTTTGCTCTAGGCTATGAAAATATGCTTAGTGTTGGCAGATCCATTGTGGAATATAGAATTCTAATCAAGCCTGGGTTCAAGCCAGTTAAGCAGAAGTTATGGTACCTTTGACCAGAATGGGCTCAAAAGGTTAAGGAGGATGTCCAGAAGCAGTTGGATGCCAAATTCCTTGAAGTGGTTGACTATCTAGAATGATTGGCTAATGTGGTGCTAGTTCCCAAGAAAGACGGTAGGGTCAAAGTCTGTATAGACTATAGGGATCTAAACAAAGCATGTCCGAAGGATGATTTTCCTTTACCTCATATCAATATGCTAGTCGATAGTGCAGCTGCTAGCGCTATGTATTCCTTTGCTTATGGATTTTCTGGGTACAACCAAATTTTGATGACCATTACAGATAAGGTGAAGACAGCTTTCATAATAAAATGGGGGATCTATTGCTACAAGGTCATGCCAATTGGTTTGAAAAATGCAAGCGTTACCTATCAGAGAGTTGCAATAACCTTGTTGCATGATCTAATTCACAAAGAGGTTGAGGTCTATATGGATGATATGATGGTCAAGTCTCCCACTAGGGAAGAACATGTACCTAATCTTGATAGATTTCTCACTCGAGTTGAGAAGTACAGACTCAGCCTGAATCTGAATAAGTGCACATTTGGGATGACTTTCGGCAAGCTATTGGGTCACATTGTTAGTCAAAGGGGTATTGAAGTGGATCCTGACAAGGAAAAGTTGATCTGTGAGATGCCTATTCCTAGAACTGAGACTGAAGTTAGGGGATTCTTGGGATAGCTCCAGTACATTAGCAGATTCATCGCCAAGATTACTACCATGTGTGAGCCAATCTTCAAGCTTTTGAGGAAAAACCAGCCTATGGTTTAGGATGAGAACTACCAGTTTGTATTTGAGAGGGTAAAGCATTATCTCTCTAACTCATCGATCCTACAACCGCCTCAGCCGGGAAAACCATTATTGCTCTATCTAGCCTTAGAAGAGGAATCAATGGGTGCTATGATGGCTCAAGAAAATGATACCGCAGTAGAGCATGCTATCTATTACTTGAGTAAGAAGCTGTTGCCAATAGAACACAAGTATAGCACTATTGAGAAGCTATGCATGGCTCTGGTTTAGGTTACTAAGAAGCTCAGATACTACTTCTAGTCATACCAAGTTTAGGTGATCTCCAAGGTTGACCTTATGAAGTACTTGTATGAAGCTCCTTTACTAGTGGGAAAACTCTCCAGGTGGCTGATTCTTTTATCAAAATTTGATGTACGGTACATTACTATCAAGGTTATCAAAGGCAGAGTAATTGCCAAATTTCTAATATCCAGGCCAATGGATGACTCTAAGACTTTTAAGTTAGACTTCCCAAATGAGCACTTGGGGGTAGTTGAAGTCCAAAAATAGCAGTTGCACTTTGATACCGCAGTCAATAGAAGAGCTGCAGGCATAGGAGTTGTGCTAGTCACTCCTGAAGGTGAACTAGTTATGCTTTCAAAGCAGCTGAGCTTTCTAGTTACCAACAATATGGCTGAGTATAAAGCCTATCTATTTAGGCTTAAATCATTGCTAATGATTGGCGCTCAAGATGTTGAGATATTTGGTGATTCAATGCTCATCATTCAATAATCTAGGGTCGAGTGAGATTTCAAAGAAGAAAGACTGAAGCCTTATGCTGAATACATGAAGCTCATGGTTTACAACTTTAGCTTAGCCAATTCATTCACATACCACGTGAAGAGAATCAGATGGCTGATGCTTTAGCTACACTGGCTTCAATTTATGAGCGATCGTAGAGTCAAGTTTAGCTATTTTCATTGAACAATTGAGAGTTCCTTGCTATGAAAGAGAACGGGTTATGGTGCTAGACCAACAAGATAAAATTTCATGGTATGTTGATATCATGAATTTCCTGAAGGCTGGTGCTTATCCGGAAGAAGCCAATAAGACTGACAAGCTAGCTCTATGCAAACTAGCAGCTAAATTTACCTAGTATCAGGGTGTTCTCTATAAAAGAATAGTTGATGGTCTATAACTTGGATGCATATCAGGGAAGGAGATCAAATCAGTCATGCAGATAGTACACGCTGGTGTATGCGAGTCCCACATGAATGGATTCACTCTTTATAAGAAAATCCTACACCAAGGATATTTTTGGCTCACTATGGAGATAGACTGCATACAGTTTGTACAGAGATGTCATGAATGCCAGGTTCATGGAGATTTGAGTCACCTACCACCAGTTGAATTATAGATTTTGATAACGGCTTGGCCATTCTTAGCTTGGGGAATTGACATCATGGGTGAGATTCATCCTAATGCATCCAACGGGCATTGGTACATATTGGTGGCTTTTGACTATTTCTCTAAGTTAGTGGAAGCAGAATCCTACAGTAACATGGCGGTAAAGCATGTCACAAATTTCATAGAGAGAAATCTCATATGCCCATATAGGATACCACATCACCTGATGTCTGATAATAGAGTGCAATTCCAAGGCCAAGTGGTTGATTTGCTAGAAAGATATGAGATCGAGCATAACCAATCTTCTCCATATCTCCATGTCTGATAATGGGGTAGTCAAAGTAGCCAACAAGATGATCAAGCAGATCTTGGCTTAGATAGTGCAGACTTACAGAAATTGGCATGAGCAGTTGCCATTCGCTTTATGGGGATACAGAACCACTGCAAGGAATCCTACAGGTGCTACCCCCTACTCTCTGGTTTATGGGACAGAAGCCATGTTGCCAATTAAAGTAGAGTTGAAGTCACTTCGTATCATTCTAGAATCTCAGTTGCTAGAAGCTAAGTGAAGAAGGGCTAGGTACGAACAACTGGTTACTATTGACAAGAAGTGGCTAAGGCCTCTCTATCATTTACAACTTTACAAGAAGTTCATAGCAAAATGTATTCAACAAAAAGGTCAAACTTGTTGCTATACAGGAAGGTGACCTGGTTCTGAAGCAAGTCAGACTAGCTATCCATAATCCTCACCAAACTGGAAGGGCCCATTCGTAGTCAAAAAGATCCTATCCAAAGGTGTTGTTGACATTTTAGACTTGGAAGGCAATGAATTCTCAGAACTCGTCAATCTTGATTGGCTGAAGAAGTATTTTATCTAGAGCAAGGGGTAAAAGAAAAGTAAAATGAAAATAAAAATCCTGGTGAGCTAAAAACTTGCATAGGTAGTTCATATAAAAGTTAAGGTAAAAAGAAAAATACTTGCTCGATGAGTCAAAAATCCACTTGGACAACTCATGCAAAAGTTAGAGCACTTAAAAGGAAAAGGAGAATGTTAAAATGGTTGATCAGAAAACCTTACATGAGGCTAGTCAAATGACAGGGGTTAAGCCTGATGCATATCAAAGAATCTCTATGTTGATTTTGACATTTTTCATGTAAATGTTTTAATCTTATTAATGCAAATAGAATACTTGTTCATAAACTTAGCCATAAGTAATGTAAATTTCAAATCTAGCTCCGGGAATCGCTTAAAAACTTCTTACAAATCTAACTCCAGGAATCGCTACCAACATAATTCTATGGCAAGGCCAGGTCCTCTCTACATGCTCCAAGAAGCGGGATACCAACCACCCTCCCTCAAAGTCTAGCAAGATTGTAGTGCATGCAACACCTAAATCTCAGCAGTGGAAGGCAGTCTATATAAGTGTTCACAGTTACATGCTGTATGCGCCACTAAGGATAGTCCATTTGATCTCACTCTCAGGCATGATCCCCATCCACCCAATCTAGCCATGGAATGTCATCAACCTTGCCTCACTGAAGGTGTAGCCTCTCCACATATGGCTATGAGGTAGGCATCTCTACGGATCACCCATTGGTGGTGCTAGAATCCCAAGCTTCTCCTGAAGCTAAATCTATAACAAAATAAAAATAAAAGGTTGCTGAGTTGAAAACCTTGCAAAAGGTTACACAAGCAAAATTTATAGCAACCTGCTGAGCTGAAAACCCAAGCGGCCAGTTTAGGCAAAAGTTAAGGTCTAAAGAAAAATATATACATCAATAGCCCGATGATTCAAAAACCTTACAAAAGGTAACTCATGCAAAAATTACGGTAAAAATGTAGCTTTTCTAAGTTAAAAACCTGTAAAGGTAGCTTAGAATTCTTGCTTAGAGCAAAAGCACAATACCACTGAAGCACTCAGACTGTTCCCGCTTCACTCTGTCCAATCCAAGGATTGTCTTTGTAATGACCATAAGAAAAAGGGTCCAACCCTGCATTATTTGGTCTATCAGAGGCTCAATCAGAAAATCTCCATGGCCAGATGGATCAACAAATAGGAATTATGTCAGCAATCTAAATCCTGCTAACCTCAACCATGAGGAAGTATCCATAGGTTTTCAGCTACACAGCAGAAAAATAGCAATAAGGTCAACATAGCCATCTGAAATTAAAAGCAACCTTGCCTTAATTGGGCTGACATCAAAAGCTCTAATCAGATATGGGAACACCTCTCCAGTAGGTACATGTACTGTTAACATTGCTGTCATGTTACAAGTAACTCCGAGGATAGCAGCAAATTCCTCATACATCGGGCATAGCTCTACATGTCTGAATCAGAACACATGGGCCACTGGATCCCAGAATTGCATGGTAGCGTGCAAGAAAGCATTGTTGATTAAGACTTACAGGAAGGTCTTCAAATATTGGAGTCCGATCTCACCTAGTTGGTTCCACTCGTTGTTGCCCCACTGATGGGAGAGAGCACTGAAAGTAGACAGTGATTGTTAAGTCATTATATATCTAGTTTCTACACAAAGGAACAAAGAAATTATGTTTTGGGAATAAAGCATAAAGCATGAGATACTTATAGCAGCAAGCAACTTTGGATTCCACTAATAAATCCAAAAGATACAAAGTTCAAGTCTTTAGCTGTTTTCAAAGTTGGTACACCATAACCATAGTGTACTAGGCCTACATGCCAGACTGTAATACAACACCTTATTATTTTAATATAGAAACTACAAAGTTTTGATGTCATGCACATGGGAGTTAGACATCATATCTCCTTTAAGCATCATCATTTCCTGATTAATCGTCATCGAAACTTGGACTATCGGGAACCCCGATGTTGTAATGCTCCAAAGGCGCTGTCAGCCGGGCGATCTCTCTACCCATTTGCTCTATCATCTAAGTATAGCAATCTTGCTTCTCTTGCTCCGGATGCCTATTCATCTACAAATATAAGCATATAGACATACAAGACATGCATCCATGCATTTCCATTACACTTATAACAGGTACTCACCTGAACGCCTAGCATCTCAGAAGTATGATAGCAATGCAATCCTGTCAGAAGCCTTGTAGCATTAGCAATGGCATCACGAGGCACCTGTACAAATCAAATACATGTAAAACCACTAAAGACGGAAGTTTATAATGCATATATACTCACATGAGTTGTATTCAGCAGGTAAAACTCAATATCATCCCTTACCGACACCGGGAAGGAGGTCTCATAAGGATGACCAGTCTCATCATAAGTATAGATCAGTGGGTTTTTTGTCCATATCAGTTGACCCTCAACAAAGTCTAAATAACACTCATATCCAGGAGGCATTTCTGGAGTGTCAGACATTGATCGTGGAGGGGTCGCACTAGGTATAGAATCACAAGATCTCTTTGAGGTATTGCCACCTTGAGAACTGCCAATGGCTAGCTAACAACGATATCCACCTCTACCCCAGGGAATATCAGGTTTGACTCCAAACCCACTAGCTCTGTCATGCTAGCCTCTACATATGGAAAGCTCCACAGGCCCCAGTAGCCTCATCTGTATAAAGGTGGGATAGTCTATTGGTGACATAGATAGGTGCTCCCGCCCGAGAATGCCCATCAATGTAGTAATCACCTGTGGGTCTATATCAGTATAAGATGCCCAGAACATCATATGAGGTAGTGTAGTAGGCTCCACATAGCTCTCTAACCCCAGCTGCCAATTAATGATATGCTTGCCTAAGTAAAAGAGTCTGCCTTCAGGACTCTCCAGCAACATATGTCGCTTGTCTTTACATGCTGAACTATTCAAGTATTTTGGCCTCGGAAACATGTTGCTTCAGGGGATAGGGGCGTACCTATCCAGATAACAATAGATAAACATATGTCTACTTAAGTATTTCTTAAACTAATTTAATTCAATTTAATACTAACTAAATTGTTTCTTTCTTACCTGATCCCAAGTCAGATCATTGAGATACTCTCTCAACTCATCCATGGTGTAATCGAGCCTCTGATATGGCACACTCCATGCTTGCATATGGGAAAAACCAAGCGGCACTCCCTGTGGGATCTCAGGCTCCAGCAATAGCCTAAACTCATATGCCATGATCTACAAAATTAATGCATATAATCAGTAAAAGATTTAGTCAAGCACCAATATCAGAATCGACAGAATTCTGCTTACCTTAATAACCTGCCAACAACCAATGAAATGATCTCTGCATTGCCTACTACAGAGATCCAATCCCTACATCAGATGAGCTAGCCAGTACTACCCCAGTCTAATCTCTCGATGGCATCTAGATCATGGAGAGCCCATAGTATACACATGTGGATGCTGTTTCTACTGTCGTTGAATAGAGTACAACCAATACATATAGCAAAAAGCTACGAGTGTACTGATCTACAGAGATTGTCCTACCAAGCATCTCTACTAGTACTACCTCTCAGAGATAGTCATACAATATGCTATGTCCACCTCCCATATTGGGAGGCATACCTAACAGGTCAAAGATCATGCTATATGACCAATGTGGTGATGTTAATTTGGCATCAAACTTAATAGGCAGCCTTGCATACTATAGCCTGGTGATTCCAGCAAAGATACTTAGAGTGATAGCAATCTCGCCCACTAGCAAATGGAAGGTGTAAGTAGAATCCATCCGTTGCTTTATCATGGCGGTGATGACAGATATGTTGCATCTCTTTTGCACATTGGTAAAGCAAGAGATATATAGACCAAAATAGCTCTGGTTCACTCTGACACGAATCTCCTGTGGTAGTTGGGAGTACCATTCAAAGATCCCTCGAATACTGTAGTTTCAACAATTGTTTGCTCCCTTTACAAATTATAGAATTTAGGTTAGTTTTTAGACTGAATTATAGAATACATATAGTATTTCAGAGGTCCAGAGTTCCTCCTCTTAGCCTCAAAATCAACTTATTCATGCCTCTGAATCAAAAAGATGCATAATCCTTCAAAAAACAATCAAGAAACGCTTGTTTTAGCCTATCTCTCACTGCTATGTGTGCAGCACATAACTCTATGTGTGCCACACATAGCCTATGTGTGATGCATATAGTGCTATGTGTACTACATATAACGAGACCCACTCAAAAAACTCTAGTTTTATCGAACCACCTCAATAAACACAAGCATACCTAAGCCTAGCACTAGCCTAGCACCTAATTCAAGTCCAACATTGGCCTCAATGTAGCAAAACAAGCCTAAACTCAACTTTTGAAAAAAACCAAAAAATCAAGTCAAAACATAAAAAACTCACCTTCTCGAGAGGTGCTCGGGATCAATAAGAGCCTATGGCAAAGGTTTCTGCAATTGGATCACCAAAACAAGCTCTAAAGTAAGCATCATAAGTTATATGCTCGGTTAAAGCATAGCTCGAGACCAATTTTGGGTCTTGGGGGTCGGTTGCATCCTAATTATGGCCATTTTTAGGAAAATGTTAAGTTTTGGGTTTGGGGAATTGAGAGAAAATCAGTTTGGGGTGTTGAAACAAATTGATTTTTGGATTGAAGGCCTTGGAATATAAAATTTTCAAGGTATATGCATAGCATGTAGGTGAATGCGCTCCACATGTAGAAAATTTTGCTAATATGCATTGGCCTGTAAGAGCCTTTGCTAATATGTGCCTGGGTCCCATGAAGATACAAATGGAAAGTTAGGCCTGTCATAAAAATTTTAACATTTTTAGAGGTCATTTGCTCTATCAAGCCCAATTTTCATGAATCGCAGCACCTGAAAAATCTAGAAAATCAGCTAGAATGCAGCAAACTGATACCAAAAAATTCAGGTATTTTTCCTAGACCATTTCAATACCAATTTCACTAATAAATTATTTTTCCATGTCTAGCATGGGATAGGAAATTGATCCAGCAGATGATCAAAATAAATCAAACCTTTGACTTCTAATCAAGCCGTTGACTAGACAATGTCACATTCTGGCAAAGGATCCAAAATGCAGATTTTTGAGATATTTGACACTTATTTGATGGTGCAAGAAATGATCTGATGGTTGATCATCCCGACCCAATAGATGGTCACCTTTAGTTCTGCAGTTAACCACCCAATCCAGCAGAGATCGCAGAATCAAGCCTTTGATTCTTAAACCCTAGCCATATGCATTTGCATGCTGACATCAAATGATTTTGACTTGCAATGAAGTCATCGGTCTTGTTGTGACCATCGATCAGCCTTGATCATTTAGCCTGAATGCCAAGCTCCCAGTGATAAAATTGGGATCATTACTAGTCAAAACCATTGACCAGAAAATGTCAAGCCCCAACAAAGGATCCTAAATGCCATTTTGGAGATATTTGACATTTATTTGATGGCATGAGCATCGACCTAACAGATGGTCACCTAAGTCTAGCAGTTGAGCATCAGATCCGACAGCAATCATAGAATTAAGCCTTTGATTCCTAAATCCTAGTAGTAGGTATCTGAACGCTGATTACATATGATTTCAAGCCTCACAGCAAAGCCATCGGTCTTATAAAATGTTGGTTTGCTATATTATTAAGTAGCGAAAGAAATTTAAAAATTTTTATTTAAATCAGCAAACCAAGAGAAGATCTTTGTATCAAAACACATGAAAACTGAATTAGAGATTAGATATGGCATAAGATAGTAACTCTTACATATCAATGCAGTTCTCCTTCGTTCTTGATCTCTATGCCATTTATAGTTGTAGCAAACCAAAAACCACCAAAGTAGGTAGCCTCCAACAGTATCCACATGAAAATGAGGGAATCCAAGCAAGCAACGATTGCTTCTATCTCCTTTCCTGTGAACTAGCAAAGAAAAAGAAGAAACTTATGGTATTTTCTTCTTCCTCACAATTGCTCTTGTGAAGGCCAAATTCTCCCCTTCCAGAAGGAGGTATGTTTCGGCCAAAGGAAGAAAAATTAGTGGCTTAACCTAATTTTGAGTTATAACAACATATTTATACTCCAAAAATTAGGTTAAGCTGAAACCCTTTCAGCTTAAGTCAAGTCTGGGCCCATCTGTGACTAATATGGCCTGTGACTGTCACTTGCCTTGTCATAGCCAAA
>CANYBF010010783.1:0-15672 GCA_948192965.1 Dalechampia spathulata | reverse complement strand
TATATTGGTTTGTTTTAACATTATTCATATTTAAATTAACTAATTATATCTTTAAGAATCAATACTTACTTTTATAACCATAATCCTAATCTATTCAATTCGTGACATTGCTAGAAATCAATGAATCTTATAAATGGACATTGAAATGATACCAAAGCTCCCCGAGTTCGATACCCTTCTTGCTCTATACTAAGTCCTTAGAGACTAAGGGATTTAATTCTACTTGCAATCATATCTTTATCTTTATTAACCCCTAGAATCCCTGCTTCAATCAATCAAGCACAAAAGAAAGGAGAAAATATAGAAATTAGAGTAGACAAACAATATAACATATGATCAGAGCAATAAACAGAATCAAATGATCAGAGAAATACATATAATTGTATGATCAATATAAATAGAATGATATAATCAGAACATTATCCAATTCAGTCATAATCAGAGCAAATGATAATAAGCAATAATATAAATAGACAAAATAAGAGAATAAACTGAATAAACATCATATGATATATAAACTCAAAAAGATATTCAGTACAATGATAAAATCAAGACTAACATAAAACTAACATCTCCACAATCCTAAAATCCTAAAAATCATAAAACATCTCCCCCTTTGACAACATCAAAATGATCATTGTGGGTCTTGAGGAGGAGGTGGACTCGGTGGAGGAATAACGAAAGGATCTATCATGACACTGATGGAATGGAAAGTCTCAGAGGTAGAAGTCTGGAACTCATGAAAGTCAGCAACATCCTGAGTAAATCACTGATTAATGGAAGCTGACTGCTGAGTGAGATGTCCAAACTGCTAATCAATCTAATCAAAGCGTTGCTCAAAAGCATCCAAACAATCGAGTCGAGTGATGATAACAGCAAGCTGCTGAGAAAGAGAATCAATAGAGGCAGCAGCTGCTGGAGCATTAGTGGAAGTGGCAGTTGGAGTAATAGGATCAGGAATAGTAGCAGAAGATGAAGATCCACCTTAGAATTTTTACTGTCATTTGCGGCTCAGAACCGCCTGGCGTGTGGCATCAGCGGATGGATCTGAAGGGTCAAGCCACTTTACAGGTCTGTCGTTTGGAAGTGGAACCTACAAGAACTGACAGACCTCTACAGCTCATCGTTTGTAGAGAGAAACAATGTCATTGGGAAGGCCTAATGACTGAAGATGGTCGAGTCATAGAGAAATATATTCAGGGTGAATGGCGAACTCATCATTAGAAGTACGCTCAAGGAGCATAGAGTGCTCAATGAATGACAGATCAAGATTAGGACTTTTTGTTCTAGGGGAGGGGTGAGTGGGGGGAAAGGCGTACAACTGCTGGCAGATGTGATGAAGGATAGGTCTAAACATAATAGTTCTGCCATGCTACTTCTGAACGCCGACCTCATGGAAAGAGGTCTGAAGCTAGCGTCTAGACTGAATAGGGGTACCCATGACCATACAGTAGAGAAAAATAAGGTTAGGGCCCATGATAATGTCATTAGACTTGGATCTCCCAAAAATAAGATAGAAGATTAGTTTATGATAATAGAAAAGAGCAGAAGACTTAAGGCAGGATGCCTTCTGTCGAGAGGGGCAGAAAGAAGTGTCGAGGGCAATATCCTTCCAGAAGGAATTGTGATCAAAGACCACAAATTTGGCATTTGAAATACCATCAATGTGAAAACCAAAGAGAGCATCAAACTCAGAGGTAGAATGAGAATGATGTCTCTGGAAAAGTCTGAAAGTGCAAGAGAAAGAGGTAGATAAAGAAACGGTCTGTAAGAACTCTAAAACTATAAACTGAATAAAATGATTAGGTAAAAATGCAAAATTTATCTAACCTACATTGATCAAATATCACAGAACGTCATCCTCTAATCCGGTCTATCGGAGATTAGGATGACATGTAAATCGAGAGTGAGAGAATACCTTCTCACTCAGAATAGAGGTCATAACTACAGAAGCAAGGGTAGCGCCACCATGAGGGCCAGAGCCTGCAGGGACTGTGTATTTGAATCTCCATGAAGAAGAGTCACCGTGATCACGAGAAATAGTCATGATGAAAAATAATAAACAAAAATGAACAATTTAGCTAGAAACATGATTTTTTCAAAAAATTGATAAAATCTTAGTTAATTTTTAAAAGACTCAAAAAATGGTACCTGCATAGAAATCAATAAATTTTGACATAAAACACCTAAACACAATTCTAAGCAATAAACTCTAAAGAACCTAAAGCTAAAACAACCTAGAATGATCAGAAAATTAAAAATGAAAACAATATTCAAAGGCAATGAAACAGTTAAAATTGAAATTTAAAAATGAAAGAATAAAAAAAAATCAAACCGAGAATGATGAGCAGGATTACGGGCAACGAAGTTTAGAGTGTTTTGAGACTGGTTTGAGAGGATTTGGTTAGGATTTAAGAGAGAAATTGAGAGAAAACTGAAATTAGAATGTGAAAAATTGGTTTTGAAGTCGCGTACGGGCATACGGCCGTACGGGCAAAAATGCCTTGAAATTTCATATCACGTACGGGCATACGGGTGATACGTATGGTCATACCAACTGAATTAGAATTCATCATCATGTACGGGTGTACGAGTATGGCATACAGCTATACAAGAATTCTCAGCCAAAAATTTTAATTTTTGAAACAAGAAGCGTATGGGCATACAGAAAACAGTACGACCGTACTAAATTTTATTGAAATATGTCTTTGAAACGCATACGGGTGTACCAGGATATGGTACGGCTATACGAGGACTGAATGAAAAATTAGAATTTAAGGTAGAAGAATCCGTAAGGGTGTACAAAAATAGGTACGACCGCACGGGGATTAAAAATTAGAAAATTTTGAAGAGTTTTAAGAATTTTCTTGAAAATTTTTAAAGTTCACCAAGTACACCTACTTTAAAAATGAACTATCTATTATTCCTAGCTCATGTTTAATGAAGTTTAAATGTTCTTCACTAAGGGGTTTTTTAAAAATATCTGCCAATTGATGAGTTGTATCAATAAATTCTAATACAACTTTCCCTTTTTGCACCTTATCACGTAGAAAATGATGCCTAATATCAATGTGCTTAGTCCTAAAATGTTGAATTGGATTGCTAGAAAAATTTATGGCACTAGTGTTATCATATTTAATGGAAGTACATGAAACACAAACATTGTAATCCCTTAATTGTTGTTGAATCCAAAGTACTTGAGCACAACAATAACCTGCGGATATATATTCAGATTCAATAGTAGACAATGATACACAATTTTGCTTCTTACTAAACCAAGAAACCAAACAATTACCTAAGAAATGACAAGTACCAGAGGTACTCTTCTTATCTAGCACATTTCCAGCAAAATTAGCATCAGAATAGGCAATCAAGTCAAATGAATCATTCTTTGTATACCACAAGCCATAATGCATAGTTCCAATCAAGTATTTGAAAATATGTTTCACTGTACACAAATGTGATTCCCTAGGAGAAGATTGAAATCTAGCACATATACATACATTGAAATTCTCCCATCATACTTATTTCAAATTCTCCCTGCATACACTTAGAGAATTCCTTGCATAATTTTTCATTAGTAGCACTAAAAATGATATCATCTATATATATTTGAACAAGGAAGATATCATGTTTATAATGCTTAATGAAAAGTGTTGTGTCTGCCTTGCCTTTTTTAAAACCATGGTCAATGAGAAAACTACTCAACATATCATACCAAGCTCTAGGGGCTTGTTTAAGGCTATATAAAGCTTTGGTAAGTTTGAAAACATGGTTTGAAAATTCAAAATCTTTAAAATCAGGGGGTTGTGCAACATACACTTCTTCATTGATAAAACCATTCAAAAATGCACTTTTCACATCCATTTGAAAAGGTTTGAAGTTCATATGAGATGCATATGCCAATAACATTCGAATAGCTTTTAATCTAGCTACCGGTGCAAAGGTTTCATCAAAATCTATTCCCTCTTCTTGACAATACCCTTGTGCCACTAACCTAGCTTTATTCCTAATTATAACACCACTTTTATCAAGCTTATTCCTAAACACCCATCTAGTTCCTCTAATATATGTATCTCTAGGTTTAGGTACTAAGGACCATACGTTATTCCTATCAAACTGGTTTAGTTCATCCTGCATAGCCAACACCCAACTCTCATCATCTAAGGCTTTATTTACATTCTTAGGTTCAATATGAGAAATAAAAGCAAGGTTGCTATGAATATCTTTAAATTTAGAACGTGTTGTTACCCCTTTTGATGTTTTACCTATAACTTGTTTCTTGGAGTGTCCTTTTGAGAATTGCCACTCCTTTGAAAGATCATGCTCGATATGAGGTGTAGCTAGGTGAGGAGGAAGGTCATCCACTTCTTCCTTGTTAACATCCTTGGGTGTAGCTTCTTGTTGATGTTCTTGTTCTTCATTTTGTTTCAATAGAATTCTTACATCATCATCAACAATGTCCTTTCTTGGACTAAGAGAGTTAGTTTCATCAAAAACAATATGCATAGATTCCTCTGCAACCAAAGAACGTTTGTTGAACACCCTATATGATTTGCTAGATGTTGCATATCTTAAAAATAAACCTTCATCAGTTTTTGAATCAAATTTTCCAAGGTTATCCTTGGTGTTTAAAATGTAGCACTTGCATCTGAATACTTTAAGATATGAAATTCTTGATTTTCTACCATTCCATAGCTCATAAGGGATTTTGTTTAAAATAGGTCTTAAATGAACTCGATTTATGATATAACAAGCGGTATTGACAGCTTCGGCCCAAAAGTAAGATGGTAATTGTTACTCATTAAGCATTACAT
Source organism: Dalechampia spathulata (assembly GCA_948192965.1). Lineage (NCBI taxonomy): Eukaryota > Viridiplantae > Streptophyta > Magnoliopsida > Malpighiales > Euphorbiaceae > Dalechampia > Dalechampia spathulata. The sequence continues at coordinate 10,855 of CANYBF010010783.1, read as the reverse complement.
GTGCCATGTCATAAAGAGTTCAGTTTTTCCTTTCAACTACCCCATTTTGTTGAGGAGTTCTAGGAGATAAAAAGTTATGATGAATACCATGCAAATCATAAAAAGACTTGAAACTTTCATTTTGAAACTCTTTTCCATGATCATTTCTTATTAAGGAAATGTAATAACCCTTTTCATTTTGCATTCTTTTTGTTACACTTTGAAAATCATTAAATGCATTATCTTTATGAGCTAAGAATGAAATCCAAGTAAACCTTGAGTAATCATCAATAATAACAAGTGCATAATGCATACCACCTAAACTAGCTACTCTAGTCGGTCCAAACAAATTTATATGCAATAATTGAAGAGGTTTAGAAGAAGTTACCTTGTTTTTCATCTTAAATGAGGATTTCATATGTTTTCCCATTTGGCAAGCTTCACACACCTTGTACTTTGCAAATTTAATCTTTGGAAGTCCTACTACATATTCGTTCTTCCCGAGATCTCTGATGCTTTCAAAGTTAGCATGTCCAAGCCTTTTATGTTAAAGCCATAAGTCCTCATTTGTAGAAACAAGACACTTCACATTTTTATTATGAATAGAATTTAAATCAATCATATAGATATTTTATATCCTATCTCCTTGAAAAACTAGCTTATCATCGCTAATCCTATAAACAAAATAACCTTTTGGATCAAAAACAACTTTAAAACCATTATCACATAATTGAATAATACTAAGTAAGTTATGTTTTAATCCTTCTACTAACAAGACTTTGCTAATAGAAAAGTTGGAATCCTTACCAACCTTACCAATTCCAACAACTTTACCTTTGGCATTATCTCCAAAGGTGATATTACCTCCCTCATATTCTTCAAGGGTTGAGAAAAGGCTTGTATTACTGGTCATATGTCTTGAGCATCCAGTATCAAGATACCATTTGTTTTCACTAATTCTTGGATCTCAAGCATACCTGTTAAACACAAATGCATTTACTTCTTTTTAGGTACCCAAATGTATTTGGATCCTTGGAGGTTAGAAATATTTATATCATTAGTCGAATGCATCTTCCTAATGAAACATCTATTGGTTGTATGCCCCTTTCTATTGCAATAATGACATATGACATTCTTAAATCTAGAATGGTTATGCACATATTTTCTTTTGGATGCATGAGAATGATTATTATTACATGAACATGAACAATGATGTATGTTATTAACATGCATTTTGTTTGCTTTAGGATTAACATTTTTCTTTTTAATGTCCTTTGGTTTTTATGTTGAAGTAGAGGCTTTGACAAAACTTGTGCTTTTAGGGGTGTAGGAGGAGTTTTGATTAAGTCTAATACCCTCTTTGTTACCACTAAATTTTTGGTATTTCAAGATAGAATCAATTTTAGCACCACCTTGTTCAAACCTAGAAAGATTGACTTTCAATAAATCCCTTTCTTTTAAAATCTTAGCATTTTCATCCTTTAAAATTTTGTTTTCCTTTTCAAGAATTTCAAGTTTTGTTTATAAGAATCAAATTCATTTTGTAAAATAGTTTTCTCTTTTGAAATGGATGCAAACTTACCTTTAAGTAATTGATGCTTCTTAGCTAAGTTTTCATACTTTCCTAAAAGTTCTTCTAATGCATTGCATTAATCATCATGAAGTTCATCATTACTATAATAAGATTGAGATGATATGGTTACCTCATCATTTTCTTTATCATCTAGGAATGCCATGAAGCAAAGATTAGTTACTCCTTCATTACCGAACACCTCCTTATTTGATTCATTATCGTCATCCTACGTAGCCTTCAATGCCTTCTTTTTAAAGGGCTTGGATGGCTTGTTAAGGCAAGAGCATTCATTCCTCATGTGTCCCAGCTTGTTGCATTCATAACAAACGACTTGATTCCTTCAAAAATTATCCTTTTGGTTCAAGTCCCATCTTTGCTTGAATGACTTCTTGCCATCCTTTTCAAGCTTCTTCTTCTTCATAAGAAGAGTCTTGATACGTTTGGAGAGGAAGGCTACTTCATCATCGATTTCCCCTTCTCTTGTGGAAGAGGTATCTTCTTCCTTTGAAGCCTTGAGTGCAATCCCTCTTTACTTGTCTTCTGCAACTCCTTGTTTTAATCTAATCTTATGTGTAAGGAGTTTCCCTAGAAGTACATTTGATAGAACCAATAAGTCATTTGCTTCTTCAATGGAAGTCACTCTAGCCTCCCAATCCTTCTTAGGCAGCACCTGCAAGATTTTGTTATTGATGTCTACTCTTTGATACATCTTGCCAAGCTTCATTAGGCCATTTGTGATCACCATGAGTCGATTGTACATTTCAGAAATTGACTCATTTGCCTTCATTGTGAACAGCTTGTATTGATATGTCAATAGTTGAATTTTCTTATTTCGAACTTGATTAGTTCCTTTATGATGAGTCTCTAAAGCAGTCCATATTTGCTTTGCTGTGATATAATATGATACTCGAATATATTCCTCATGACTTATAGTATAAAGGAACTTGATTAGTTCCTTTATGATGAGTCTCTAAAGCAGTCCATATTTGCTTTGTCATGATATAATATGATACTCAAATATATTCCTTATGACTTATAGCATAATACAGTATATTCATCACCTTTTTATTTTGAAACTTTGCTTTTAATTCCTCTCTGGTTTAATCTTCTCTAGCTTTAAGAGAAACAAAACCGTCAATTGTAATTGTTAGAGGTAAGAACTCATTTACCATCAAGTTGAACAGTTCAATTTCATCGTATGCTCTGATACCAAATGAAATCCCTGTGAAAATGGCAATACGTATGACGGTTTATAGTGATTTGGCACTAACTCTTACCTACGTCCACTTCTCATAAGTCTCAAGTTAGGGTTCCACTAAAATTAATTCAATTATAACAAAAGGATTCCTCAAATGAATCCTAACCTCAGTGTTTTTAAGCTCACACTCAAACCTTTATAATGGTTAACCTCACAAACTCTCAGTTACAAATTAATGCACCAAGCATTAATCATACACCAATCCACAATAATAAAAACCTAACTCTTAGGTTATGAAAATACAATCAATTAAGAGTTTACAATTGCCAAAAGATAATAATATAAGTAAACTTACTTGTTCTTAAAGATAGAAGCTCAAGGAATTAATTGCTCTACAAAATTAACCGTTATATTGAAAGATATAAAAGTTCTCTATGTAAAATAGCCGTTAGAAAGGGTTTAAAACCTTTCTGCTAAGTCACGTACGGCCATACCAGACATGGTACGCCCATACCAATTTAAAGAGACACTTTTAAAAAATGGGAGGGAAATGAGGTATGACCATACCATCCATTGGTACGCTCATACCAAAATATTTTTCCTGACAAACAATTTTCCTGCGAGCAACTGTACGGCCGTACCACCCAATGGTACGCCCGTACCAAAATAGGTTTATTGATAAACCAAATTTCTATGAGCAATGGTACACCCATACCCACCAATGGTACGCCCGTACTAAGCTCAAGCAAACAACAATAACTTAGTACGGTCAGCCGTAAGCTCGTACCACACATCAAAGCAATTTGGTATGCCCGTACCAAAACAGGTACGCCCGTACCACATATGAAAATATTCATTAAAAGGCAAATAACTTAAATTGACTTACACGTGACACACACATCAAAATCCTAAGTTTAACAACCTTGATATTGTCATTTCATAAATAAAATTATCAAAAATGCTTGCATGTTTTATGTTATAATAATTTTAGAATAATTGTATTTTAATATTTCTGATCAAATATTAATAACTAGTATAATTTTGATTAATAATTATAAGATGATTATATGTATTATATGTGACACCCGGGGCTGACGAGGGCAGGGAGTGGACATCGGTGCCAAAGAGAGCATGAATAAAGAGCAGCTCCTGGTAGTCTTCTAGGCGGAGGGGCACATGAATGAATTGATCCTACACTCGAAAAGGAGGGATCTTGAGACTATGTAGGGATGGGGCTGCACAGTTGAGTGATTTCGAGATTATGTAGGTATAAGATTATACAATTGAGAATAGCTCAAGTAATTTCAAGATTGTGCAGGTATGAGACTATGTAATTTAGAATAGCTCAAGTAATTTTGAGATTGTGCAAGTATGAGACTATACAATTTAGAATATTTTAAGTGATTAGATAGGTATTATCCATACTAACAAGCTGCACCTACCTTTTTGGTATCAAATCAGGCTGTTACATTATACAAAATAAAATTATAGGTATTTTGTTAAAGAATAAATGTTGAGTAGATCTAAGGTGAAATCATTTCATGGACTAGTGTTATAAATTATTGTCGTAGTGATAATATTGTTAAACGCTTATACTCAAGATTATTGTAGTTTCCTACATAATGAATATCACTCCCTCCATCTCTTTTTAATTGTGATTGTAGGGAAAAATATTTATCTCATAATATTTATCATTGTGACAATTGTATGTAATTTTTTAAAGTAACTTTCAATTTTACCCTTTTTTAATTTTAATGTAATTTCCTAGATTTTAAATATCTTTTCATTCTCATCTAAAAATCTTTTAAATAAATTTGATATTAGTATCAACATATTTTATCTTTTAAGAAAAACCTAATTAAGGTAAATAAGGGTATTTTAGAAAAATTATTAATTTTAAATGATATTCTTAATTTGTGTATCAACCTCTAAAATGATAATTAAAAGAGATGGAGGGAGTATGTTTTAACATAATCAAACTTTTTTTCAACTAGATAATTATAAATTTATGTATGAACATAATAAAAATGTGCAAAGGGAAGTAATAATCAAGATGAGATTTATCCCTCTTTTCATGGTAGATATCTTTTAGACCTTTCAATGAATAAGATTATAAAATGCATGGTCATGCTCAAATGAACTGATAATGATTAATGTTGTTTATTTTATCAGTTTACTTAAGATAAAAAAAACATATTTAAATTATATAAATATAATATGGTCCATTACCTGTGTTCAAATAAAATTTTACAAGATAAAAGGATTATGACATATATTACATATTATTGATAATAAGTTATCATTCTAATTATATTACTTTAGTTAGTCATAATATCTTATTAGATACTTGTGGTCGGGGCTTTCACTGTGACCCAAAATGAAGCTTATGATAGATAGTATCAAGGGCCCACTAAGAGCAAAAGTGTAGTCTTCTTGAGGAACTACCTTGAGGAATGAAACGGACTTAAAAGAGTCATAAGATGGAGTCATCACTGGATGGTTTTGGATTTGGTTCAGCTAACCCATAGCTTGAGTGCTAAGTTAAACCCTTCAGAGATGAGTTTTGGGTGATAAAGATCTATTCTCTCAAAGTTTGCAAATTCAATTTTATCATTTTACCATAGCAAATATAACATGGCAAGAATGATATGACATAGGCATGACATGTGAAAGATAATATGACATAAGCATGATATGTAAGAGATAACATGACATAAGCATGACATGTAAAAGATACATGTAAAAATGATATGACATAAGCATGACATATGAAAATGACATGAAATAAGCATGACATGTAAGATGATATGGCATAGGCATGGCATGTGAGAGATAGCATGGTATAGGCATGACATGTGAAAATGACATGATTATGCATGACATGTGAGAATGATATGACATAAGCATGACATGTAAGATGACATGATATAAGCATGACATGTGAGAGATAGCATGACATAAACATGATATATGAAATGATATGACATAGACATGACATGTAAGAGATGGCATGACATAGCATACATCATATAACAATGATAAAATAAGAATATCAACATAATAAGGTATAGCAACACGAATAAAATAATAATGACCTGAAGAAAGGGAATGAAAGAAATAGAGGAATACCTTATCAAATAAGGCTAAATCATACATGTAAAAGGGGAATAGAATAAAGGTCTATTCTATTACAAAGGATCTTTGACGATAAAAAAATTTGAGACGTATAATAATATCTTTTTAATTGGAAAAATGATCTTGGGTAGTACAAGCTAAAATGCATGAATGGAAAATGCAAATAGATGATGTTAAGCAATAAAAAGAATGTTGGGATGCAATAAATCAATATGATGCTATATGAAAGCATGAATCAATGATCAAATCCCAAGGAATATATCAATAATATTCATGAAATAAGGAATAAACACAAGTCAGATCATGAGAATAAATCAATTTTAGGCAAAATCATTCATTGGCATAATTAAAAGATTATAAGATCACATGTGACATCACTTAAAAATAAGTCAACATCTAATTTAGGCTAATCATGTCATTAACTCTAAATTGTAATTAAAATAACATTTAATTGAACTATAAAGTTAAATTAAATTGATTTAATGGTAAAACCATTCAAATTGATCATGAAAATCTAAATTGGAAGACCCTAACATTATCAAACATTAATTAGAGCATAAATCAACATTCAACTTTACTTTAATCATGCCAATTGTAACTAAATTAAGTTTAAAAATAGCATTTAACTTGATTAATCAACTTTGAGGTTAAAATCAATGAAATTGGAATGATTTATGATGAATCTAGATAATTAGGATCATTATGAGATCATGAATGCTACTAAAAACTTCAAAGAAATTGAAAATTGAAGTAAAAATGATTGAAAAATTAAATTTCTGCCAGCCTAAAATATTATGTGCATCATAATGTCACATATAGATGTTCATGTGACACATATAATGAAAATGAAAGTATATGTGTCATACAAAGTAGTATGTGCATCACATGAAGTGAGAAATAGTTTACATGCATCGCATATAATAGTATATATGTCGCATGAAGTTGTTTACCAGAAGAGGAAATCACATTTTTCAGCCAAAATCATGAATGTAATCCAATTATTCAATTGTTGTAGATCATTTAGACTATTAACAAGCCTTAAATGCTACTATGGTATTCAATAATAAGCAAAATCACAAGCAAAACCCACTAAATCAATGAAAAGCAAGAGAAAAAAAGGAGAATATAGAAGGAAATATCAACTCACCAATACTTAGTGAAACTTAATCCTTGATTTCCAAATATAATTAGGGTTTAAGTGTGTTTAATCAGTCTCTAATTACCTAATTAAGAGCTTAATTAAGTGAGATTAGTCTTGATTTGATTTTGGTAAAGTTTTACCTTAGAATTTATTATTCTTTCTCTAAATGTTAATACCTGAAGGGTATTTATAAGATCCATTGAATAATGAACCAAAATGAATTAGCAATGTAGGAGAAAGTGAAATTTTGAACTTCATGTATTGCATGAAGTATTATATGCAATGTATGAAGTTGAAAAATCAACTTCATATGACGTATGAAGTTGAAAAGTCAATTCATATGCCAGCTCACATGAGCCATAAACTAGATGCACCACATGTTTGAATGATTAATAAAGCTATGAAACATATGTGTGCAACTTAGTTTTGATAACAGGAACCCATGTCAAGGCATATCAAGCCATATTAAGAAAAGAGTGAGTTCACAATACGCACGTATAAAAAGGTCAACTTCATGCACTAACTCACACATACTAAAAAATAGATGCACCATATGACCAAATGGTCTAAGGCATTGTAAATAATATATATGTAACTTAGATTCATAAATAGAGAATTGCACTAATCCATATCAAAGAAAATCTAAAAATGCATATGCATGGTAAAAAAGTTAAGGTCAACAATACCATTTATAACTTATGGGCTAGTTAATGAGATTAACTAATAATGTAATGTAGTTCTATTGGATCACACATCAAAAATATAATAAACAAGCTAGAATTTTATTTGGAAAGTTAAAATCTATTGTTTTATGTATATATATGTGTGTGTATATATTATTTTAGTATTATATGATAATGTAATTTAAAATAATTAAATTAATATATATTATAATATAATATATACTAAATATATGTTTAATTTTAAAATAAATATGATTTTAACTTAAAAGAAAAGGTGGTTAATTTAAGGGTTAAGATTAGGATTTTCATACCTCTTATATGTACATAATAATGGTTAGCATTTTATATGTCTAATTACATAATTAAAACACCTAAACTTAAAAGGAGTTAACACTTCTTTTTATGCCTCTTGATTTTCATTTTGAAAAAAATAAAAAGTTACAATCCATAATCATTTTAAATAATTAGATCATAGAGAGCTATCACTCTAAGTTCTTGTTTCACTCTCATTTTGTATGTGGATACTGATAAAGAGTGTTAATCTTTTAGCAACATTTTTATCTAACTAAATTTGAAAAAAAGAATTTTGGATTTATGTTCAATGTAAGTAACATCTTTTGTATATGATTTGATTAACTAGCATAAATCCTAGACAAGTTTCAAATTTTATTTATTTTACTATATATGTGTATGTGATTACTTGTTATTTTAATTGCAATGAAACCCAACAAAAAGTTTGACAAAGAAGATTTATTTCTTGAAATGTTAGTTATAGTGGATAACAAAATTAAAATGTTGTATTTGATGAATCAATCAATTTTATTGCCAAATTCAAAGAAGAATGATGATAAATTATAAGAAAATTTGAAGATTCAACTAAACTTAAGAAAATTTAATCAAATAAAAATGTTGAAAAAATGATTATGAATCTTCCTCAAATAATCAAAGATAATGATGTAATTGACCTAAGTTATGAAGAAGTGTATGAAAGAATGAAACACATAACGTCATATTTGAAGAAAATGAAGATAATTAAAAGATGTAAAGAAAGCAAAAAATATTCAACCATAATTGCCAAGATTGACAAAACACAAGAAACTAAATCTAAAGTCTAGTGTTGTTCTGGTTGGAGACTTCATAGGCATGAAAGAATTAACCATATTTAAAGAAGCATCCAAAAAGAAATGATGAGGGCTGATTATGCAAGAGGAGATTTGAATATTGTATTAAAATGAGATTTGGAAATTGGTGACAAAATTTAAGGATGTGAAACTATCTTATACAAATAAGCATAAATAATGAAAATTAAACCAAGTGGTTCAATTAAAAGACACAAAGTTAGATTGCTAGCTTAAGGACTTTTATAACAATATGAACTAGACTATCATGAAATGTTTAGTCTAGTAGCAAAAATTATAATAATATATATCTTATTGACTCTTACAGTATTCAACTCATAAAGCTTATCTCATATAGATATGAAAAATGCATTTTTGAAGGAAGAGTTAGATTGAGAAGCTTATATAGAGCAACCACTAAGTTTCAAGAACAAGTCTCATATAAAAATTATCTATAAATTGAAAAAAATATTTTATATGGATTAAAGCAAATACGTATAACTTGTCACGTCTTCCGGCTGCATAACATGCTCCCGTAGAATGACCATTAATTTTCTAATCGAGAAAACTAATAATTATTCTACAAAGGATCTCAAACATGACAAATTTTTTTTATATATACTTCATAATAAAATACATCTTATAATTATTCAACCGTTTATGATTTTAGATTACATATCATAATTATAACATACACACCTTCATCACTTTACATTTATTTAATTTTACCAATAGACTTATTTGACTGCTAGAGTTCTTTATTTAAATAGTTCCATGATAATTTATAATGATAGAAGTCTGTAGAATTATTTTAAACAATTACCAACGAAATGTTGATCTATCCAGCCACTTTACTGATGTTCTGATTCGGTAACCTTGCTTGATCCTATGTTTATCAATTGACAAACGTTGAGAATAAGCTCAGTGGTGCTAGTTAAAAATATAAAACATTTATATATCATAAAATGATGATGCCAGGAAATTATTATATCCAACTTGCCAAATAACAACATATTTTACCTTCATAACATGTCATAAAAATATACAATATTTAACACGACTATGATCCCATTTTTAATCAAAATTATAATATAATTACAATTGCGTTATTTAATTATGTAATGAAATCCGATCATAATATATTATATGACATGAATTATGGATAATGCGTATATGAGAATGCATTTATGTTATGCATTCTCCCTCTTATTCCTCGTTTATCATTTTCATTAATGCACATATATTGGGTCTTCCATTATCCTTTAATTATATTTCGGAACATATGAGCTCATTTAAATTCAATCACATTTCATTTATCTCATAATAACATATCCTTTTATTCCCGGAGGAATTTATCTCATATTGCCCAGCATGATCATTTAACCTTTTTCTCATAATACATCATATTTATTTTCTCCTTATGTTACCATGTCATGTTATGATAAATGCTTATGTTCATGATAAATATAAAATGCATAATTAAATTATTATAATGCTATTGCATTACCCAACTTTCATCCCTTTGATCATTTAATGATCGAGGACTTATATAATCTAGCACAAACATGGTATGTCTTTTCCTTTGTTAAAATCCCTTGGTGATTCATGAATATTCTACTGATTTACCTATTCCACAACCAATATTAATCTTTTATTAGAATTGTAGGTGATTTATTTTATTATTACTACAACTCATATTGTTAACATAAATCAATATCAGGTATAAATCATTTAAAATATAACTTCTTCATTTTAATAAATATTTATTTTTGATAATTACTCTAAACTTATTATTAAAATTTTTTGTAATTTATAGGAAAACCTCAAACCATATTTATCTTTTTATATAATAAAATACCCATAGTAAAACAAGTAATATAAATAAATCATTAATTAATTTATTAACGTAAATTCCTTCATGTTGTAAATAAGTAAATAAATAAAAATACATAATTATCTAAAATTCATCCTACACTTAGTTCCATAAATTCACTTTTACCATTCTTACCATTTAATCCATTTTCTAAT
>CANYBF010010757.1:0-14887 GCA_948192965.1 Dalechampia spathulata | reverse complement strand
CTCCTAGCTAGTCAATTTTATTCCAGTAGCTCCATGAACTTCTCCATCATTGATTTAAAATTATTTTATGAAGGAGGTGCTGGTTGTTATGTCTTTTGCATATTACCTGCATTGTTACTCCAAGAAAAATTTGGATGGTTTTGCCATCCTGGATTATATGAATTGGAGTACGGATTGTTACCTTATCTCCTCATGGAGTGTGGCATGTTGCCTACAAAACTAACCTGCTCTATGATCTCACATGCATTGCACTCATTCACAGCATATCGTGTTTGTCCATATAGCTCACATGAACTGGACGCCTTTGAAAAGTTGCTTATTTTATGGAGAATACTATGAATATACATTATATGGGCATGAGAGTGCTGTATGATACTAATGAAGATGTCATTTATTTATTGGTTTATCTTAAGCATTATTCATATTTGACTTGATTAATTATATATTTAAAATTCAAATTTTATCTTTATTATCTTACCAACATCTATTTGAATTGTGACATGACAAGAGATATTAGAAGTTACAAGTTTTATAAATGAACATGAAATAACACCAGTGTTCCCTGAGTTCGATACCCTTCTCACTCTATACTAAGTCCATAGAGACTAAAGGATTTAATTCTGTTTACAATTGTATTTTTATTATTAACCCCTAAAATCCCTGCTTCAGAAATGATCCCTTAGGTTTTCAATTCAGCGAGTCACTCTAATTTTTGTTTGAGCAGCCTTTTATAAGGTTTTCAACTCAACGAGCTTTTTATTTCTTTTTTCTTTTTTTTAATAGATATGGCTTCAATAGAAACTAGGGATGCTAGCACTACCAGTGGGTGATTCATAGAGATATACACCTCATAACCATATGAGGAGAGGCTACACCTTTATTAAGGCAAAGACGTTGATATTTAATGGTTGGGTTGAGTGGATGAGGGTCATTCTCAAGAGTGAGGTCAAGCATACTTGTCTTTGGTGGCATATCTAGTACATGATGGTGAGGATGTACATAGACTGTATTCCACTGCCAAGATTCAGACATTGGATGCACTATAGTCCTGCTAGAGTTTGTTACCACAGATAGACTATTCTTTGATTGATAGAGTTTGAAGGATGACAATTGCTATCCTGCTTTTTAGATCATGTCAAAAGGATGTTGGATTTGCTATAGATGATGAGTACAAGCTATGGGTGTTGCAACATACTTAGTATTTTGTAAAACATAAACTATTAGGCAACCAAATTATATGTAACAAAAAAAGTTAGTGGTTTATATTTGAAACTAGTATTACTTATAGGTAAGTTTAGGATCATGCATTCCATTTGCATTGTTGAGATTAAAATATTTGTATGAAAAATATTAAAAGTAGCTTAAAAGCTCTAATATGCATCAAACTTAACCTCTGTCATTGACTAATTTAACCCCTTGTATGAGATTTTCTTATCAACTAATTTAATGCTCTCCTTTTGCCTTTCAGTTTACCAGACTTTTATTTTATTTTTACTATTCTTTTTTCCCATTACTCTAGATAAAATACCTCTTCAGCCAATCAAGGTTGATAGGTTCAGAGAACTCATTCCCTTCCAAGTTTAAGATATGCATAATGCCTTTAGATAAAATCTTCTTAACTATGAATAGGCCCTCCCAGCTAGGTCTAAACTTTCTGTGTTGTTCATGGATAGCTAATCTGACTTACTTTAAAATTAGATCACCTTCTTGTATGGTAACAAGCTTGACCTTCTTATTAAATACATTTACCATGTGCTTCTTGTAAAGCTGTAATTGATAAGGAGCCTTCAGCTGCTTCTCATTAATAATAACCAGTTATTCATATCTGGCCCTCTTCCACTCAACCTCTAGCAATTAAGCTTCTAAAACAATTCAAAGTGACTTTAGCTCCACTTTGACTTGTAATACAACTTTTGTCTCATAAACTAAACAATAGGAGTTAACACCCGTAGGACTCCTTATAGTGGTTCTATAATCCTAGAGAGCAAATGGTAGCTACTTATGCCAATCTTAATAAGCTTACACTGTCTTAGCCAAGATCCTCTTGATCATCTTATTGGTAGCTTCGATTGCCTCATTAGCTTAAAGGCGATATAAAGAAGATCAATGATGCTCAATCTCATACTTCTTTAGCAAATCAAGTACTTAGCCCTGGAACTGTACTCCATTATTAGACACTAAATGAAGCGGTACCCTATATTGACATATGTGATTCTTCTCTATAAACTTGCAACCTGTTTTGCCCTTAGTTTACTATAGGATTTTGCTTCCACCCACTTGAAGAAGTAGTCAACAGCCACCAATATGTATTGATGCCCATTAGAAGCATTAGGATGAATCTCATCAATAATATCAATTCCCCAAGCTGAGAAAGGCCATGGTGTCATCAAATTTTACAATTCGACCGGTAGTACATGGCTCAGATCTTTATGAATCTGAGACTCATGACATCATCATACAAGCTATATGTAGTTTGTCTCCATGGTAAGCTAAAAATGTCCTTGGCATAGGATCTTTCTATACAAAGTAAACCCATTCATATGAGGCCTACATACACTAGTATGCACTATTTACATGACTGTTTTGATCTTCTTCCCTGATATGCACCAAAGTTGTAGACCATTAACTATTCTTCTATAAAGAACACCCTAATGCTAGGTAAAGTTGATTGTTAGCCTTTGCAAGGCTAGCTTATCAATCTTGTTAGCTTCCTCTAGATAAGCATTGGTTCCCAAAAAATTTATGATATCAACACACCAGAGAGTCTTATCTTGTTGTTCTAGTGCCATAACCTATTCTCCCTCAAAGCAAGGAATTCTCAACTGCTCAATAATCACGTGTTGAATTTGACATTGCGGTCACTCACAAACTAAAGCTAATATGGCTAAAGCATTAGCCATCTAATTCTTATCATATGAAATGTGAACAAACTTACATGAGTTAAAATTGTAAATCATAAGCTTCATGTATACAATGTAAAGCTTGAGCCTTTCTTCCCTGACATCTCACTTGATCATGGATTGGTGAATGATAAGCATCGAATCACCAAATACCTCTACTTCTTAAGCACCAATCATTACTAATACTTTGAGCCCGAATAAACATACTTCATACTCAGCCATGTTATTAGTGACTAGGAAGCTTAGCTGCTTCAAAAGCATCATCAGCTCACCTTCAAGAGTCTAATTGCCATTTCTATATATTGACTGCCCCTAAGTACTCATCTAAGAAGTCCAATTCAAAAGTTTCAAAGTCATCCACCAGCCTGTATGCTAAAATTTTGGTAATTACCCTATCTTTGATCATTTTCTTAGTTATGTACTGCATATCAAACTCTGATAATAGGATCAGCCACCTAGAAAGCTTCCCCACCAGCGAAAGTGCCTCATACAAGTATTTCATATGGTCAACTTTAGAGATCACTTGAACTTGGTATGATTGGAAGTAATGTTTAAACTTTTTAATGACCTAGACCATAGCCATGCATAGCTTCTCAATAGTGTTATACCTACATTCTATTGGCAATAGTTTTTTACTTAGATAGTAAATATCATGCTTAACTCTGGCTTTGTTCTCCTGAGCAACCATAGCACCCACTGATTCCTCCTCTAAGGCTAGATAGAGTAATAATAGCTTTCCTGGTCAAGGTGGCTACAAGATCAGTGGGTTGAAGAGGTGATGCTTCACCCTCTCAAATGTGAACTGGCAGTTCTTATCCTAAGCCAATGGTTGGTTCTTCCTCAAAATCTTGAACATAGGCTCATATATAGTACTTCAATTCCCCTTTGGTTTATAACATGACCCAATAGATTGTCAAATGTCACCCTAAATATCCATTTCTTGGGATTTAGCCTGAGCCCATACTCCTCAACTCGCATGAGAAATTGATCAAGAGCAGTTGGATACTCTTACCTAGTAGGAGACTTTACCATTATGTCATCCATATAAACGTTGACCTTTTATGGATTAGATCATACAACAAGGTTATTGGGACCCTCTAATAGGTAGCACCTATATTCTTTAGACCGAAGGGCATGACCTTGTAGCAATAGGTCCCCTATTTTATGATGAAAGTTGTCTTCACCTTATCAAAAATAGCAATGAGAATCTAATTATACATAAAAAAACCATCAGCGAATGAGTACATGGCACTAGTAGCTGCACTGTCGACTAATACATTGATATGAAGCAAAGGGAAGTCATCCTTTGAGCATGCCTTGTTTAGATCCCTATAGGCTCATAGACCTTGACCCTTAACCTGACCCTAATCAAAGAAGTAATTCAATTTAGGTAACTCAAGAGTATGATCATTTTGTATCTCTCCCTGGATAAAGGCAACCATCTTACACTCTTTTGACTGGTCCAAAGTATAGGGATCCAACCCAATGCAGTATCTCTCATCCTATATAGTTGTAGGAATGTTAAACTCCATAAGACCCTACTAGTACTGGCCTAGACCTCTATTAGGCATAAAGTTCACGTTGTGTAGCATGTTCTCCATAGCAAGACTCAATTGGTATGAGTATAACTCAAGTTCTCCAATGGTGGTAATTTGAAAGCCAATCATGAGAGGGAGATCCTCTTTGATGCAAGCCAAGGAAACCTTATCATCAGCAACAATGGTAACCACACCCTTTTCATGTGGAAACTTAATCTTCTAGTGCAAGGTGGATAACACATCTCCTAACGGATGAAACCATGGCTAGCCTAACAATAAAGGAAATGCCATTAGGATGTCAAGAACTATGAACTCTACCACTAACTCAATTAGCTTGACAATCACAGTGGTAGTGAAGGTATCGATAACCTCCTACTTAGACTCTTCATATGCCCTAAAATATGTACCTTAAGGGCACAGACATTGATGCTAGAATTATCATCTACCATGATATAAGGAGTGGAGAAGTTCATGATGTGCACTCTGATGAAGAGTGCCTTATTATGATGAATAACCTCTACCAGTAAATCTGCATCTAAAAAATTGATCATGCTAAACTTTAACTCTCGATTCACCAACTGACTCTTCATGCTGAAGGTAGAGGTAGATAGAGAAATCCTCATGCTAAAAAGTGTCTTGATAATGACTTGTCAATATTGCTAGGAAGATAGCACCAAGCCCTAGATACTAATGTTAGCCTGTATCTTCTTCAACTGCTTGATGACTACATTCTCAGGCTGGGCAATCTATTTACCTTTATCAGTAAGTTGCAAGGCTAGAGCACTGCTTGGACCAGCCTCATCCTCAGTAGGTCTAGCCTCAATCGGCTTCTTCAGAGGATTTGACTTCTTCTCAACATTGGAAGGAGTGAACACCTTACCACTTCAAATGATATCTTGTTGGCACCTAATCCTTTCTGTTGCTTATGAGCCTTTGGCACTGGCTTGGCTGCCTTGGGAGTCTTGGTTGACTCACCCTTCTTCAACTTTTAAACCTATATTAATTCAAACATAAAGGAATCCTAAGTAGCTATAGACTCATTCTTTAAACTATTATACCATATGTCAATTACACCAATACCAAACCAACCATTGGGCCAAAAGCTAATAGTAGGTAAACAAGCAGTCTCCTCACTTTCAAGGGGAGAGAAGGAGTTAAGAACCAAGGATTCTAGAAACCTAAACTAGATCATGTAGGTGAAATTATCTTTATGGTATTTTGGCAATGGGTTGATTTTAGTAGAGGGTTTGGATTTCTTAGGATCTTCAAACACACCCAAATCAACAAGGTTCTGAATGGTCTACTTGAGAGAATGATAATCATTAGTGTTGTAGTTATGATGTTGGTGGTAATGATAGCAGGTTTTAGTGTCTACTAAGGTTAAGGGTGGTGTTTGGAAAATTGGCTCAAGTAGTTTAATGAGTTTAGCTTTTAGGAGATGCTCAAAGACCTTAGAAAACAACATCCTAAGATTCGATTACCTTCGAGACTGGGTAATGTTTTGGAGTATGTGATTTGGTGATTGCAATGCATTGATGTTTTAGGATTTGTGCTGTGTTTAAGTGTATGCAGTCGTTTTGGGTTTGATGAATTAAGGCTCCTTCTTCTTCAAACCCTTGGCCTGCTTAATCCTCTGGCCAACTAAATAGATATCCTCAAAGGTATGAAAAGCTAAATACTTCAGCTTATCCTGGTACAATGGCAACGACCTTACAATAAGCTTGTTGATCATATCTAACTCAAATGGCTTCTATTTGACCAATGCAGCCTTATTCATCCACTAGCTAAAGTAGTCCATGAAAAACTTATTAGTTTTTAGCTTTACCATCTCTAGATCTAGCAGAGTGACATCAAAATGGAATTTGAACATATGCTACTTATAGAATATAGTGCATAGAGGCTACTACTCAATCGTGATTGCCTTATTATGACTATGATACCAAGCTAATGCTAGTCCCTCCAGTGAGATAAAGAATAGTTAGACTATCTACTTATTTGACAAGTCTGTCATACTTATCATCATGGTATAGGTATTGAAGTGGTGCTTTGAATCCCCAACCCAGCTATACTAGGGAACATTTGGGAGCTTGAACTTAGTAGGCAACCCCCTGATAGCTCAGACTGAGAACTCATCAAAATCTAGGTCAGACCCCATCCTCGTAATCTTCATGATAGACTATAGTTATTCTATCTTCTATTCTAGTGCAAAGATCTCAGACTTACAAACATCATCCATATGGAGTGAGATATCATCATCCATCTTGGCATCATACAGGTTGATTGCCTTCCCCTTATCCTTAATGGGACCTGGTAGGGTGATGAAATCTCTAGGACTAAGACCCTTATGGATCTATTATTGTAGGAGAGTCTTGAAGTCGTTGGACAAGAGTTTGACTATAGACTAATCAATCAGTTATTGAATAGTGATAAGTAAGGCATCATCAAGCATAAAGTAAAAGGTCTCAGAAGGAGAAGCCACATTCTTATAGGGTGATGGGTCTGACATGTTTCTATGCATAACAGAGAGAGTTAGCATGGATGCATATGTATGCATATACAAGTACATGTGATGTGACATGTAAGATGTATGCATAACCTATGCTAGGAAACATCCAACATTATGGTTGTAAAAAAAAGTTGTTAGTGAAAAAATCATGCATAGGCATCCATGTATGCATGTTGAATAGAAAACATGAAAAGGTTAGTGAATATGTAGCATACAACAATACACCCTGTCATCCTTATACCTCCATGAAGATAGGTTAGTCCAAAATCTCCTAGGTAGGATACTAGCTCAAAGTTACACTGGGAACTCAAGGTATGATACTTTTAGCATGTAAGATAATAAAAGGATGATTGTTGCCTAATCATATAAGATATTATGGTGAAAATTTGACAACATTTTAGCATGATCATATTGCTATGATAAGAGAATGCCAATTGAATAGGCATGAGGTTATGCAACTAATACAGAATCATAAAAGGATTCTAACTCTTAGCAGAGCAATTTAGTATGATCATATTATTATGATAAGAGAATGCTAATAGAATATGCACGAGGTTATACAACTAACACAAAATCATGAAAGGGTTTAGACTCTTAACAGAGTAACACAAGGTGGGAAAAGTGGTTGGATTTAGGCAAATCAACCGATATGATAAGGCATAGATCTATATAATATGTAAATAAAAGGTCTTAGTTTTGAAATATTGCTACGGTTAGCTACATAAGCTTTAGTCTGATAAGAATAGGATAAGGTCCCCACCACGTTATCCACAACCTATCTAATTGAATGGAATCATCGATATAGGATTATACCTAGTATCTATCCATTCAAGGAATCATTGACAATCCTCAGTACAAGGCAATGAGTGGTGAATGTAGATTTACTTAGTTGAATGGAGTCCAAGGTACTCACTAACCCATAATCACCAGTTCGATATAGGATAAATAGTGGTATGCAAACATAAACTGTGTATATGATATGTAATACAACCAACCTGACTAGAATGAAAAAATTGATATGAAACTCTAAGATTTCAATGCCACTACTCTTTTATCATAAATCCCCAATGGAGTCACCATTGTAGGTGGGGCTTTCATTATGACCCAAAGTAAGGCTTGCAATAAATAGCACCAAAGACCCGCTTGGAGCGAAAGTGTAGTCTTCTCAAGGGGCTACCTCGAGGAATGAAATAAACTCAAAAGAGTCATAAGATAGAATCGCCATCAAATGGTTCCAAATTTTTTTCAACTGATCCATAGCATGAGTGCTAAGTCAAACCCTTCAAAGATGGGTTTGGATGGTGAAGATCTATTCCATTAGAGGTTCAAGTTTGATTTTACCATTTTAGTCGAATTAATTATCCTAAGCAGGTAAGCATTCCTAAGTATGAAATAAGCATACAACACGATAGCATGGTAGCAAATATAGCATGATAGATATGATATGGTTATCATGGCATGTCATCATGATCCAACAATCATGGTAAAAAAAACATGGCATATGCATGACATGTGAGATGATAACATAGCATAGGCATAACATGTAAAAGATGATATAGCATAAGCATGACATGTAAAAGATGGCTTGGCATAAGCATGACATGGCATAAGCATGACATATGAAAGATGACATGATATAAGCATGATATGTGACATGGCATAAGCATGACATGTGAAATATGATATGGCATAAGCATGACATGGTATAAGCATGACATTGTAAAAGATGACATGGCATAGGCATGATACGTGAAAGATGACATGGCATAAGTATGACATATGAAAGATGGCATGGCATTAGCATGGCATGCAAAAGATGACATGGCATAAGCATGAAATATGATAGCATACATCATATGGCAATGATAAAACAAGCATAGCAGCATAATAAAGCATTCAACACAAATGAAAATTAATAATGACCCAGAGAAAGAGAGAGATAAAGATAGGGGAATACATTATGAAATAGAGCTAAATCATACATGCTAGGGAAATAAAATAAAAGCCTATTCTATCACAAAGGATCTTCAATGATACAAAAATCTAAGACATTAAACAACATCTCCTCCACTCGGGAAAATAACCGAAGGCAGCACGAGTTAAAACGCACTAATGAAAAATACAAACAAGCAAATAAGCATTAGGCAACTAATAAGATATAGGATAAGAATGACTAATTCCATATCATGTGAAAGCATGAATCAAGGGTCAAAGTTCAATGAATATTAAGGCAACACTCATTGAAATGCAATAATAAACATGATTCGGGTCATGAAAATCATGAAAACAAACAATTTTAGGCAAAATCAATTAAAAGCATAATTGGAAGATTCTAAGATCAAATGTGATATCACTTATAAATGAAACAACATCCAATTAAGCTAATAATGTCAAGTGATAAATTAAAATACAATGAAATAGCATTTAATTAAGAAAATAAGTAAATCAATTGATTTAATGGCAAAATCAATACAAATCAATCATACAAAATAAAATTAGAGGACTCTAATATCATCTAAGCATTAATTAAAGATAGCAAGCACATCCAATTTAAGTCCAATCATATCAATTAGAATAAACATAAAATTAAATAATCATTTAACTTAAATTTAATTTTAAAGCCAAAATTAATCAAATTGTATCAATATATGATAAATTCATATCATTAGGGTAACTATGGAACCATTAATGCTGCTGAAAACTTTGATTAACATAAAAAAATTGAAAATGAGTGAAAAATCATGAATTAGCATAAAACTAGTAGCTATATATATCACATATAGCATGATATGCATAGCACATATGTTATATGCATCGTATATAGGATGATATATGACACATATAATGTGCAAAATCAGAAGTAAAATGAGTCTTTAGGCAAAAACATGAACCAAATCATAAACCTAAGCAAATATGTGACTATCATAGATCATTTTAGCTATGAAAAAGCTAAGAATGCTACTGTTACATTCATGATTGAAACCAATCAATGAAAAATAAAGCAAAAATCATAAACCAATAAAGAAATCAAGAGAAAATGAGAAAGGAAAAGGCATTCCAACACTCACCAATGAAGATTAGCTTCAGATCTTGATTCTAAATGAGTTTAAGGATTTAAGTAAGGATTAATCAGTCTCTAATCCTAATTAGCAACTTAATTAAGTGTTTAATTAAGTGAGGAGTGATTTTGGGAGAGTTTGGCCATAATTAGTAATTTTTGAACCTTTTTCCCATAAACATATTGCTTATATTTATAAGTATGGGTCGTGAGTTGCTAAAAACTAGCAAATAATGTAGGATTTTATGAAATTAAGAAGGATATATGTAGCATATCATGCTATATCTATAGCATATAATGCATAAAAAGGTTATATGTATAGCATATAACAATATATGCACAACGTGTCATAAATTCCACCTATTAGTACCCCCTAACCTAAGCATATTAGGATGTGCGACCCATACTCATGAAGCATCATTTATGTCATAAATGCATGATGACATATGGAGAATGTTAGATTTCTATGGGAAAAGATTATGCACTATGCATATATCTACTGAACATGCGTAGCATATAGCACTATGTGCTCTGCACATAAAAAAATACATGTTATGTGCTCAACCTTCCACAAGTAAAATATAACGTGTTCTACATGTCTAGAGCACTTGTGGGAGGCTAAAGGGCATGTATGCAAATCGAGATCAACATTGGCGACTTGTACTAAGCTGAATCAAAGAAAACCCAAAGTTATAATGTACGAGCAAAAAGTCAAGGTCTACACATATCATCACATTAACTTTGACCTCTTCATGGATAAGATCATGCAACAATGTTGTTGTAGCCCTCTAATAAGTAGCAACTGTATTCTTCAAACTGAAAGGCAAGACCTTGTAGCAATAAGTCCCCCATTTCATATGAAAGCTATCTTTACCTAATCAATGATTGCCATGAGAATATGATCGTAACCAAAAAATCCATTTATAAATGAATGCATAGCACTGGTAGATGCACTATCGACTAGCACATTGATGTGAGGCAAAGAAAAATTGTCCTTTAAGCATGCATTATCTAGATCTTGATAGTCTATGTAGACCTTGACTCTTCCATCTTTCTTCAAAACCAGAACCACATTGGCCAACCATTTGGGGTAGTCAACCACTTCAAGGAACTTAGTATTCAACTGCTTTTAAATGGCCTCCTTAACATTCTTGGCCCATTATGGTCAGAACCATATAGCTTCTACTTCATAGGCTTAAACCAAAACTTGATCAGAATTCTATGTTCCATAATAGTTCAATTCATACCTTACATGTCTTCATAGTCTAGAGTAAAGGCTTTTATATGCTAATCCAACACTCTGATAATTTCTATTCTCTCATTAGGAGTTAAGTTAAGTTAAATATAATATGAAGAGGGTAAGACTTATCATCTATGTTAATATTAATAGTTTAATGTGTAATTCATTAATGTTAAAAATGTTCATGTTCATGCCCAATGTCATTAGAATACACATCATAAATATAAGAAAATTTATTTTTCATTACATTAAACTTTGAAAGGATTATATTATCATTAAAAAGTATAAAGATAGAGACATCATCATCCTCATAAAATATTTTATCAAATGTATTATTGATAAGTGTGACGATGTCTTAATAGAGCTTCTGAAGTAGCAAGTCACCCATATCCAAACTCTATAACTTAGCTTCCAATGTAGCGATTGTAGTAGGCTTCAGTTCAAGATTACCAATGGTGAGATCAATAACATCATCAAAGAATTAAAAATCATTATCAAGACTAATAGAGGATGAAGTAGCAGCAACCTTCTTAGACTCTAACAAGGTTGATAAATCATAGTCATAACCAAATATAGTAAATTGTTGGAGGATGTAGTTTCTTCCTAAGGTTGGGAGAAGTGAAAACCTTGACACTTTGGGTCATGTTATTAACCAAGGATGATATCTTGTTAGCACCAAGTTTGTTCTACTACTTAGAAGACTTAAGTGCTAGCTTATCTAATTTGAAAGTCTCGACTGACTCATCCTTCTTTAGTTTTTGAACCCATGTTGATTTAGATGTATCAAACTTTTAAGTAGCTTTAAACTCATCCTCTAAACTATCATACCAAATATCTATGGCACCAATTTTGAACTTACCACAAGGTATAAAGCTGATAGGAGGCAATCTAGTAACTCCTCAATACTCAGGGGAGAGAAAGAGCTAAGAATCAAGGATTTTAGGAACCCTGATTAGATCATGTAAATGTGTTTAGCTTTGTGGTAGTTTGATAATGGGTTTGTTTTAGTAGAGGATTTGGATTTCTTAGGATCTTTAAGCTTACCAAAATCAATAAGGTCTTGAATAAAGAGCCTGAGAGAGTAAAAATTATTAGTATAGTGACCATGATGCCGATGGAAAAATAAATGTGAATACTTGCATCCATGCTAACTCTCTTTGTTGTATGTAAATAATGATAGAGACACTTTATTATATCTCTTTATAAGAAAGTTTACCTTGCCTTACATGAGACTTTACTTACTATTGTATAAGACCTCATCAACCAGTCTATGGAGAGGCTACTTACTACTAACCTCAAGGCCCTATTCTATAAGTAAATTAAGGAGGCTCTTAATCCTAGAGACTTCATCAACCCACCAACTCCCATGAAGGATAAGGGGTAAGTAGTTAACTTGTAAATATTATGGTAGATAATGATACATCGCTTTATATGCATGAAATTTATAAATCTGAGACTTCTACTTTGGAATAAAACATAGCACAACTGTAGTTTATCATAAAGAACAAGGGTATAGGGTCTGATATAGACTTTGATGAGTTTTCCATTAGAGCTATCAAGGGGCTACCTACTAAGTTCAAGCTCTTGAATGTTCCCAAGTATAGTGGGATTGGGGATCTAGATAACCATCTGAAGACCTATATCGTGATAATGAGTACTACTAATTTATTAGATGAGCAGATAATCTATTATTCTTCATCTCACTTAAGGGATCAGTATTAACCTAATATCATAATATGAAAAAGGTAACCATAACCAAGTGGAAGCCTTTATACATTACTTTCTACAAGCAAGACGGGTTCAAATCCTAATTTGATGTCACTCTGTTAGACTTTAAAATGATAAAGCAGAAACATAATGAGCCTTTCATGGACTACTTCAATAGGTGGATGGATAAAGATGCGCTGGTCAAATAGAAGCCATCCAAATCAAATTTGATCAATAAGCTTATCATGGGGTCTCTGCCACTATATTAGAATAAGCTGAAGTATCAGACCTTTCATACCTTTAGGACATCTACTTAGTAAGGTGGAGGATTAAGTATATGAGAGAGCTAAAGAAGAAAGAGCCTTCCTTCCTTAAACCTAAAACCACCACCTATACACCATCACTATACAAATCCTTCCATATAAATGCCTTGCAATCACCAAACACAATATTCCAAACCATTAACCAACCCTAAAGGTTCTCAAATCTTAGGATGTCATTTTCCAAGGCTTTTAAACACCTTCTTAAAAGAAAAACTCAAACAAGCCACTTGAGCTAAATTTCTAAACACCATCCCCAACCATAGTAGACACCAAGACCCATTGTCACTACACCAGCACCATGGCATAACACTGATGACTACAACTCTTTTAGGTGGGTCATTTAGGACCTCATCAATTTAGGTGAGCTCAAAGATCCTAAGAAATCCAAATTTTTTACCAAGATAAATGTAATGCCTAACAACCATGAAGCCAACTGTACCTACATATGTCACGCCTTTCTGCGGCACGACATGCTCCCGTAGACTAGTTAACGATCTCCAGTAAATGGAAACCACTAATTACTCTACAAGGATATGTGAAATTTTATTTTTATGTTGTTTTAAGTCTTGCAAAAGTATTTATCCCCAAATACATTCTTATATTTACTACCTTTATTATTACTTAAAATTTCTTAATTACTTAATTAGAACTTTGAACTCTTCCAAGTCCTTGTCTTCAAAGAGACCTCTGCTGAATTGGTGCTTTGGGAATCCATGCTTGCCATCATCTGTTAACCTGCATCCATCAAATGATAAACGTTGAATATATCACTCAATGGTGCTTTATACAGAACATACTAAATACAATCATTTGTATTATATAAAAGACAGGTCATTTAAACCATAGCATTATTTCAATAGCACTAGCATATAACCATTTAGAATTTTTACTTCTAGATATCACCATTATATATATCACTATTTATTTGATTCTGTATCATATTTGGATCATCCTTCACTTAATGTCATTACTGTGTCTAGTTTATTTCCATATTAATACGTATTATCTATTCATCCTTAGATTTATTATTCTTTTTGAATTATTTATAAGTAACGTAATCATATGTCATGTATATTAATCAAACATAGTTACAAAACTAATATCATTTCATTATCATAATATGTCTATAATATGTTCATAACCAATATAAATAATTCCATAACATTTCAGGATTTTATAAAATCTTGTAATTATTCTAAAATGCCCCCTTTTTTTTATTATATTTCCTTAAATTTATAAATCATAATATAATTAATCATATTAAATATATTCTCTACCAACATTTAACATGAATGACATCAAGAATATTTTCATATAACCCTCGTGTTGTCACCATTTAGAAATATAAACTCTTTTAATTATTTTCTATAGCTTCTACTTATAACCATGTCTAACGTATTAGAATTATCTATAAATAATTACAAGTGTGTCTATAATATAATCCAACATAACATAGAATAAATTCATTATGCATTGAAATACTCATCTAATCACAATTATAGTGGATATCCTATTCAAAATATATTTATTCTTACTCTTAATCATAAGCTCCATTCACTGTATATAATTCATTATAAGTAATGCAATGTAATATTTACTATGAATTCCAATTTGC